>JACXGM010016657.1:5958-20377 GCA_016801145.1 Umbra pygmaea | reverse complement strand
TACAGCCTACCTTTGTATGCATATTAGCCATACAGCCTACCTTTGTATGCATATTAGCCATACAGCCTACCTTTGTATGCATATTAGCCATACAGCCTACCTTTGTATGCATATTAGCCATACAGCCTACCTTTGTATGCATATTAGCCATACAGCCTACCTTTGTATGCATATTAGCCATACAGCCTACCTTTGTATGTATATTAGACATATAGCCTACCTTCGTAGGTCTTCATTTCCAAATAATCAGTTCTCCCACTAATTTAATTAAGATTCAACATAGATAAGACTGCAATTTTCTCAATAAACAAACTTGTATCGGGCTAAGACACCAGCATTTAACAGCTTTCATGACCCTCTAATCCAATGCAGACAGAGGTAATAAACCCTTCCAGGAACTCTGAATTCAATAAAGCATTTTCCCAAATTTTTATTCATCTGCATAGTCAGAAGGCAAATATACTTGACTTTAAAGCCTGACTGAGAATGTGCCCCAAGCAACAGTTGGTCTGTCACTGGCCCTCCTCAGTCATCACCACTGGCCAGTACTTGTCCTGCATGTAGTGGTTAAAGGTAGCATAGCCTGGAACAACACCCATTTCCCGGTCCTTCAATTTCTCTCGTATTTCCTGTTCCCACTCCTCCTCAACCAGCTTATACAGGTCTAAGGACGCCAGAGCATCCTCCACCGAATTGTGGCCCTTTCTGCCAACCTGTTCAGGGACAAAAGATACGACACACAGACTTCAGCAACTAATCCAAACCTGGAATAATATTTTTTCCTAATAAATCCACCACACATACGGTCTCAAAATAAATTGTGGGACTGTATGCAGTGATGTATGTAGTGATCACTGCTCTGATTTGGTAATGGCATTATAAATTGCATCTCTGGGGCACATCATTAAAATTTTGAGCATCTCCCATTTTGTTTCTTAAATATGTATTCAAGCACTTCAGGCAAGAGAAAGGGTTGGCCAGCATTCAAATGACGGGAGATCTGAGCTTATTCGTGGAAGTGATAGCCCTGTCTTGCCCCAGCCTGCAGAATTCCACTGGAATTGCACACAGCATGAATTTATAGTTAATCTGTCCAATAAAATTGTTATAAATTGTTTTAAAAAACATGAAAGATTTAGGTGGTAATTATATAAGCTTATGTGCTGTATAAGTGATCAGCCTATGGGATCTAACTGTATACAACTTTTCTTTTTTTACTTAATTGTACTTTAGCGTTACATATAGCTTGATATGTACTTGTGATGAAAAACTCCTCATTGGGTAATACTAGCTGTGCCAGCTACAAACAGAGCTTGGCAGTCTTGCCCACACACAGACCCTGCAGTCTCGAAACTGTACAACAGGATGATAGCGTGCCAATGTCCCACTAGGGTCTGCGGGCAGTGGGCACGGTCAACCCAGGCAGTACATTTCTAAAGCTATGTTAAGAAAAAAGTTACGAAAGGTCTTACTGATGCCAAGGATGGTACAGTTGTGTTCAAAATAGGGATGCTCATATTGACCGTTTAACCATTAACCGAAAGTAAAACATTTGACCGATTAATACAATCAATTAAACTGTTTAGAATTTTTACGTTGATTTTTTACGTATATATAGCCTATATTTGTTAAATCACGTGGCGCGTTGACAACCAGAGCCTGGCGCTTCGTTTTGAAAGGTAGGGAGATATAGATAATGAGGAGCGAAATACAGCTACCAGCTGCCTGTTTTGCGTCTGCAATGCGTTCTTCATTTAAATCGACTACCCTTGGACATTTGACTGTGATATTAACTTGCGCTTTCATTTGTCAGAAACGTATAACGCTATAGTATTGGGAAGCATATATTATGTTATCGGCTATAATTCATCATGCTCCTGATGCATTATAGCCGACAAAATAATGTTACCTTAAAAACAACACACACAGTGATTGACAACACGCATTTTATTTTCAGAGAGGACCGTAATGGTCATTTCAATGGAATGGGTGTGCTCGGCAGATATTGTATAGTTAGTAACATAACGCATAGCAAGCGTTATCAACATTTTGTTTTGTGTTAATGAAATATAGCCCTTATTTGTAGTAGGCCTCCTGTAAGCAACAACCTAGTTCCAGATTGTCACCAACTGTTCATTCTATAATTTGATAACTCTGTAAACACTGCATCAAGGCTACTTTACTTTGATTGACAACAGAAAGTGAAAACGTCTGCGACAATATTTGGTTGGTGTGGACTTTACGCCAGTGTAGCTAAGTTGAACCTTAAGTCTCCGTGGTGAAACCAAACATCGACACAGCTTTAGTATGAAACTAACTAGTTTCAATGCATCGTTTAGTGTGGTCTTTGCACCCGAGTGAACTTATACGCAAAGCTGGTGCAACCGGCAGCTGTTGTTGATCTGTTCTGTGTGCTGTTTGCACATTAAAATAAATCTGAAAAAAATTGTTTGTATATTTAATGGGTCACAGACACTCGTCAATGTAATTTTATTTAAAGCCAACTGAATCTTATAAGTTAACGGTTAAAAATTGGATAACGAGTTGCAGTTGTCGGTCGGGAAAATTACCCGAAATGAGCATCCCTAGTTCAAAACAACAGCCGTCCAACATCACTAGCCAGATCAATTACTGGTTTTTGGTAGAAATCATATTTTGACATGAAAAATAATTTACTAGTAGAGAAATAGAAAACCAACAGACCCAACAGTCATGACATGCATGCTGCTGATTCTGTGTAATTGAATCATTAATTGAAAGGGGCGTGTCCAAATAGCAGTGTGGAGTTCAAGCAGTGAGGTCATTCATTCTGTGAAGAAACAGGTGTCAACCAGGTGGCCCTTAGGCAGCAAATGTTGTACATGATGGTTATAGTGCATTTCTCTCTGACTAAAATGGGCCGTTCCAGACATTGTTCAGAAAAACAGCGTACGCTGAGGCCATCCTTACAAATATTTTGGTGTGCATTAACAGCAAAAAAAATAAAAGGGGTCAGTAGCCCCATATATATATATATATTTATTAAAATCAAAGAGGGAACAGGGGTGAATAGAGATTGCGATTTTATAGCGATTAATTGTGCAGGCCTAGGTGGAACGGTACAAAGAAGTCACAGTTCGGTTCAGACATCACGGTTCAGTACGAGTTCAGTACAATGGATAGAAAAGCTAAACGAAAATGCAGAACACAATGTTTTTATTGTGCATGTCTCAAGCTGTACCATCTAGTGTCATAGTCTCTTTTCTGAGTTAGCACATCTGGGTGATTGCGTCTGATATCCGTTATGTTAGATGTATTTCCACTCACATACCCAACAACTGCTGAACAATGCTGACACACAGTCCTCATCTTATCCACCACTCTATTGCCTGTACTACTGTAATCGATATATATAAAATCTATGACTGTAACTGACTGGGAAACCAAAGTTTCCCCAAATTTGCGATCTTAGAGGTCAGCGGGTCCTTTAACTCTTGTGGGTCGCCACCACACGCCCTTAGCACTGCTCTCTCAGACTCACTCACCGGACCGTTGACCTGACAAAAAACTGCATACATAGGAGGAGCTCGGCTACTTAGCTCCAGAGCTAAGGCGGGCCTACAGATTAGGTGTCCATAAACAACCCGCGTACCTAGCGGTAGTTCCGCATTACATTAATTAATTTGCAAGCAAGTTTAATTTATTTTATAACGTGTATTCTCTGTGTAAATTCATGCACCGAACCGTGACGCCCATACGTTTCAGTTCAATACAAGTACCATTCCACACCACGCACTGCAAAGAAATGGAGGGGAGAGCATGTTTGATTTGACAATCAGAACTTCTGTTTAACTTTGTTAACAAACAGTTGGAACTTGCAAATTTAAATGGAATCTCATGGCCAATACACCTGCATTTTCAGAACACAAGACAATATTTTTTCTGCGTTTATTTATTTTTCTGCATAAAAAACAGACTCCCGGGTTAACGTGACCTCAGAAATAGGGTTTGTCGCTTTGTTCCAAGAACTCTGCTCCGATTGACTATCAACCAAAACCTCTGCACCCTCTCTTCTACTACAGCAAAAGCAACCAATATTGTATCAGCAATGCAAAACTGAATTAGCTTATATTGCATTGCATGTTACGCAAATTACTTGCATATTAACAAAAATAAATTCCTGTTAGCACCCAGTAATAATAGGGGCCTTGTCACTCTGGATAGTAATACAGTCACAAAGTTATCAAGATTAGATTGAAAGCATTGCCTGTGTGAACCATGAACTAAATACGGTATATCAGTCTGTCAGATTTCAGACGTGTGTAAGCTAGCGTAAGCTGTTGGGTCTTCTTCCGACTGCTGAGTGGTCACACTGACACAGCTCTGCACAAGAGAATAAATAAACTGTACACAAGAGACTGTTTTTGTATGACGGCTGTGCTGCGATCGTAGGTATGAGCCATTAGCTGAGTTGGTATAGACAAAGGCAGTCAGCTGGGCACTGTCTCTCAGGAAAGAAATGGAGTGACTGCGTTACCACAGTGACAGCCTTATTTTGGTTAAAAGGATCAGTCACAAATGTTAAGATTATGTCAATTATTCATTTGAGACCAAATCAATTTTATGTATTATAAAAGTTAACCTAGAAATAGTTCATTGAGTATTATTTTATTACTACTATTAAAAAAAAACTGAAAAATCATCTGTCAACATCAGCGTCGGCGTTATGGAGGGGCATTCGGGGGCCGTGCCCCCCCTAGCGGTCATTGATGCCCCTCCTACCACAAGGCATGGCATTGCAAAAAAATATCATTTTTAGTTATTATTTTAATATTAAATGTGCAAACTGTTACTTAAATAAAATGAACGGGGAGAACGCATGATTTTAGTTGTGCATGCATATCAGGTTACTATGGCTCATTGGTCACTGAGTAAACTTACTGTACATTTGATTTCTAAAGTTGAGCTGCAGCGCACAGAATCCATTTCAAGATGTTGGTTGGAATCGAAAAGAATAGAACTAACAAGTGTCCTTCCTCATAGGCAGTTAGTTATATTTCTATAAGTACTGAGATTCAGTAATTCCTCCTCAACTGGCTATCTGAATGGAATGCATTTCAGTCATCTCTGTACATCATGTGTTTCATGTAAATGCTTGGAAAATTTATTATTGAAGACTCACCAATTCCACTCTACAAAGGCAAAGTAGGAGACTAGTCTTTATATTCTTGTCTATGTTCCAAATCACACTGATTGTAACCTAGGTTAATGAGCCCTCTCACCAATCTGAGTTTAAATATATGGTCAGTAGAAGGAACCGATATCCGCAAACTCCTATAGCCTCGACTTTCATGACTTCCTTTTAAATGTTTCCTATATTAAATAGGAGATGCACAATGACAAGCCAGCTGGAATCTGCAACTCTCTTTGTCTCTCTCCTGCCCACGGTGCGTTCCCAAATTAAGTGGAGTAAAGTTAGATCTGCTACGTGGTGGCATGATATGGAAATTAACATAAAAAAGTAAATTCTCTAATGAAATAACAATTAAGAATAATAAAGGAAAACATTTCATTTTTGATAAAAGATCTGTAAAAGATCTGCTCTGGCGCCGACTCTGGTCAACATGCAAGTAAAAGCTACCCAAAACCAATTGAGCCATTGTGCACTACCAGACTGATATCGATAATGCTTTTGGATCCAAGCTCGCCGTTTCCACCAATAACGCTCACCTGTATTTTCCTGTTTAGGAGGCTGTTAGCCAGGATTTTCAGTGATTGGCGATGCTTCGTTGGGAAGCCAGCCAGCTGCCTGAGGAGTCTGGTGCCACAGGTATCCCTGATCATGTGACCAGGATGGGTGAAGTCCAGGGCCTGAAAGTCGTTGTGCAGAGCATGGCCGACCAGCAATTTCCCCTCTAGTATTTGTAGTATCTGGATAACGAAAGCAGTCATGTTAACATTGCAAAACGAGCATCCAATAAAGAACAAATTAATAATATTCCTCTAGATAAGCTTTAATGTTGGCAAATTTCTCCCCTCCTAATTTGTTATGTCCAATTCCTCATTAAGCCTAGTCATGTCATCAACCGTTCTCAGGAGCAGGATGGTCAAAGAGCGATCACGTGCCTTATTCAACCACGTCGCCAAGCCGTCCAATTCTTATCACACTGCTCTAAATAATAGACTTTAGTGGGTACATATATGGGAGGACTACATCTTTGCCAAAAATACAACTGTGATTGAATTCGCAGGCGACTTGGGACCACTGTGTCATGAGGAAGCCTGCAAATCTTTCTTCTGACATCTATCTCAAAGCCTTGGCTGGGCAAAACCTACGGCTTTCTTGCATAAACTATAGTCTTTCATCAAAGCAAGTGACACAGTAAAAGCATAGGCCCTAAAGCAGTTACATGTTCTGCTCTCACCTCTGTTCGAGCCTCAAGGAAGGGCACAGCGTTCTGCAAATGATGCTTTTGGATGCCACTCCAGCGTGTCCTGTAATCAACCACAGGCTGGCACGGCCGGATGTACTTATCGTATAAGACGTTGCCATGGTAGTCCACAAGGCTGCAGCGAGCAAGTTCACTGGTGCGCCCACCTGGCCCTGTGCCAACCATTTCACAGTCCATTGCCACCACAGTGGTCGGACACATTGTGAGGCAGGGAGAACAGCGTCCACTGGCTGGCGGACTGGACTCAGAAGAGAAACCACTGTCAATATCCCATTGTTCGCCCAGAGCTGCTGCAACAAGGTTTTTGTCTACTGAAGTATCCTGGTTGGCAAAGCGGTTGTCCACAGAAGCAGTTTTTAGTAAACCTTCCCCAAAAGGGGGCAATGGCAGTCTAATTTTTCTAAAGTTAGTCCTTGGGTTAGCGGGTTTTTGAACACTATTAACTTTCTGAACTCTGTGACCATCACATAACTGAACAGTCTTAAATCTTTGGGCAGCATCCAGTGATTCTTTGTTATCGTCTGTCCTTTTTCTCTTATTGGGTATTTTATTTGTCTTTTGGTGCTTTGTCCGTGTTTTGGCGTTCTGGTAAGCACGTACGAGCATAGCTTTCCGTGATAAATATCTGTAGTTGTTCAGGGATCCCCAATATTTGCAATGGTTTTTATTTCCCTTTGAAGTCCCTGCTTCAGACATTTTCCCATCTAGTATCACATCTGCAACAAAAAATGTTATTAGCGATCTCATTTAAAAAAAGAACATTGTTTTACCAAATAAAATTACAGTATATATATATTGAGAAATACATACAACAATGTGCAATTTTAAACGAACGAGTGAAGAAACACTAGTCAAAAACTACTTATTATTGTAACTTCAGAATTGACGAAACATACGTGTTTAACTGATACGTCATGTGTTCTGACCGCGTGTTATTAACAGCTTCGCACATTCGCTTAAATTAACAAACAACAAGTGAAAAATAACCGCAAGCACCATGCTTAGCTACATGACAAGAACTAAACCCATTTGTTAACAAATAACAGCAAAAATCATTACTAGACCACTTTACCTCTGCTGACACGTGCAACCAACCCGGCTCTACAGAAGAGAACATGTTCAGGCAAGTTTTACTGACTTTAGCTGTCATTGGTTTCTACCCTGCTAAGTTCCGCCTTTCAGATTCGCACTAGACTCCGATTGGATCATATCATAGAAGAATCAGGCAGTCGTTTAACACGAGAACTTCCAGGTGCTGAAAATATGCTGTGAACACTGGAACACAGTGCCCACTACTGGAGAGAAAGCTCGGATACTTTATCAGTAATCCAATCCCCATTATCTAATTTAAACCGATTTATACTAACATATATAATAGTTCAATAAACAGCTTTAAATAACACTTCAGTGCATTTAATGCACTTATCTTATGCACCTGCAATCTATTTTTCTATGTTCAATTTATGAGATGAAAATTGATTTAAAAAATTGACTAAATAAACGATTACACTTTACTTGGTATAAAGACCAAAATCACAAGTATTACAAACATTGGGACAACACGTCTTATATTAAAGCCAGGTCAAGGAACCAAAAACTGTATTTGACTTCAAACTTATCTTCATATATCTAAAGTATCTCACGTTATTGTTCAAAATTTATTTTTAGACTTGAATATGAGATTAATGAGGATTTAACTTTAACTGACAGTTTCAATTAAAATGTTATTCACTTAAATTATTGTGATAGAACAAAATAAAAACCTGTAACTTTCAATTTTAGGATTAAAAATATTTTCCTTAATTCTTATAGAAATATAATGACATTCCCTTTCAACCGCTTGAAGTGACTAAAATCTTATTTTTTCCCCACTATTTCATTCCAATCAGATTTGTTCACTGCGGTCAGAGCAGCCAACAACCTATCACATGTCAAGCCACATATCTAGTTGGTTCTACATTGGATACAACTCAGATATCTTGCAGTGGCTTTTGTCTAAATGGTCATAACCTATTTTGTCACAGTGCTTTTTCCATCAGATATGCAACATTGTGCCCAACATCATAACTATGACAACTACCACTCAACAATACACCTGTCCAAACAGATAGTCAATACTTCAAATTACATTTAAAAACATATTACATTTGAGCATTAAAGCATGCAGTGTGAACAAAGGTTATAATAGAGCAAGATTAGACTTCCTGTGGTTCTACCTGTGGTTCTTTCATAGTCATGGCCGGCCCATCCTACAGTGAAAAAACTAGGTGGTTGAATACAGCCCCAGCAGTAGGCAAAGTCCCCCAAAATTTGTACTATAATTTTGAATAACTTTTTTAAAGGAGGATAGTAGTGGGAGCACTGTGGTTTCAGGTGTAACTGTGTGGCAACGGCAAATGGTTTACATGGCTCACGGGTCAGATAGGATGGCCCCTTAGCAGAATTTAGCCTAGGGCCCCAGGGAGATGAGGATCGGCTCTGCATACAGTAGATTTGAATTGACGAAAACAGTCATATCTGACGCAAATCTGTTGATTCACCTGCAATCTAAACAGACCAAAGCTGTGGTTTGATATCCAACAAATCGGATTCTATGCTGTTTTGAACAATGAAATCTGGTAAATGCCTTAAAGTAGTTTAACATTTGGCAAAATCTAAAATTATGGTAGGAAACTAGCAACTAGCAACTTGCTTACAAACTACAAAACTCAAAAGTCGGTCAAGCAACATGCAATTTTTCCTATCCAGTATTGCCATGTTAAACTGCTACACCATTTCTGAAAAAAAATATGTAAGCACCACTAATCAGCCTATTACAATACATTCACAAGTGTTTGTGGCAGCCATCGCAAGAACTGCCTCGCCTAAACACACAAACCGGATTTGGCTGCTTGTAACTTCAGATTTAGACAGTCACCATCCTGAAAATCAGATTTGAAAAAACAAGTTGAACAAACATTTGCCATAATATCAAGTATGCTACAGTCGATTTATTCCTGGGAGCATCTTCAAGGAGCAAATCTTTGGGTCCAGGAGTAAGCTTGAGTCCACAGCCCAATACGACCATGGCTTTGAAAAGCAGCCCGGAGATCGTTTAGTAAGTTTTAAAATACAGTAGTCAAACTCATTCCATGGAAATCAGTGTCTGCAGCGCTCTACAACATTGTACCTAGTTGAAGTTTAAGGTCAATAAATACTTAACTCTCCTGACCTGGTTCCCTAGGTCTTAATTTAATACAAATGACAGTAGACATTCAACCACTGGCATCAAACCAGTTCCACAGAGGGCCTGGTGTATTCAATTTTACCTTGTATCAAACTGATCAGATTGCTAATTGGTAAGGATCTTCCCTGACTTTGTAGTCTAGGTTATAATTGGGTACTAATTGAAGAGAAAGACCAAAAGCCAACATGCACTAGGCCAAGCATACTCAAACCTGGCCCTGAAAGCCAGTTCCACTTCATTTTAGACATCTGTGCGTTAGACCCGTTGTGGAACAGGTTGACACCACACTTTTTGTACTTCTCTACCTGTGTCAGACTAAAAATGTTCTAAACTTACCTTAAAACTGAAACAGAAGTAAAATACATTCATTTGGTTTTACGGGCCATTTATTTCAAAATCCTTCCCAACGTACACAAAAAAGAACCTACGTAAAAAAATAAAAACACCAAACAAAAAAATCATCATAATCATCCATCTTTCAGAAACAAAACTAAAGATAAATGGATATTGGTCACAAACCAAAGTGCATCGATCTGAAGGACAGACGAAGGGAAATAATTTCAATTTCAAAGCTGTCCCTCTTCCCATACATTTAAAAATCAGGCAGGCCCTGGCCACCCCTTCCACAGTGTTCCCAGCGCAGCACCAGCCAAGGTGGGGCCCTCATATCCACTGGGCACAGAGCATTCTGTAGTTCACTAAAAATTGGAATATAATTTAGTTCGGTCAGTGTTTCCCTCCACGGAATGTTGGCTCCAATTCAGCTCCTATAGCTCAGACTTCTTCTTCTTCTTGGGCTTCTCCTCATCCTGCACCACCAGTGGGTTAGTAGCCTCCTTCTTCAGGTAAGAGATGAAGTCAGGGACCTCACGTCCTCCCTGAAAAAAAATTATGTTAACCACTGTATCCATAAGACAAATGACATATCCATAAGACATTTTAATGAACGTAAATAAGGGCGTCTATTAACAACTCCCTGAATGTCTGTTTATAAAATATAAAGACAAACCTCATATTTCCTTGGGCTCATTTTCTGTCCAGCTGCAGCAAAGTAAATGGTTGGGAATCTGGAGCAGGAGGGGAAAAAAAACTTTTAAGAGCCAAGTTTAACACAGACCAATACGTCAAACATATCAAGCACTTGACTTCACAGTTATGACTGGTTTATCACTCACCCCCTGACTTCGTATTGGGAAGGCACGTCATTGGCTGTGGCATCCATCTTGGCGATGACAATGTTGGGATCATTGGCCAGCTGCAAGGTAAGTTGGAAAAAAACAGCTTAGTCTTGTGTGTTGATGTAGAAAGGCGTTAACATTATCAAACCGTTGTCAAACTAGTGGCCTCTACCTTCTCTCCAAGTTCCTTCCACTTGGGCTCCAGGCTCTTACAATGGCCACACCAGGGGGCGTAGAACTCAATCATCACATCCTTCTCCTCTTCGTTTACGATTGCATCAAAGTTTTCCGCCACCACAGTCTGGAAAACAGAAATTGTTGAAGTTGGCCTCGGTGAAATTATTTAAAGACAAAATTTGAAAGCCTTTTTACAGAAGTAACAAACATCTTTCATCTGGTACGACACAAACAGGCTCTCCCTCAACACAATACAGTCCTATTATTTAGTTGAATTTGTATAATGTTGCACAATTAACAAAATGTGTAATCATGTAAAAATACCTAGATGAGACAGCTACACATACATGTAAAAATAAATACTTTTTACTCTAATAGAGCCACTGCTAGCCGATTTTATATAATACAATCTGATCACAGGAGAGGTACACGTGTAAACAATGTTACACACCGACCAAAATATTAGGTTACACATAAATTTTATGTACATGCAAAATATTGGAAACTCATCCTTAGGCAATGATTCCAAAAAAATATAAAAGAACCAATATCAAATTGCAGTGGCAAAGCCTTGAACTCACTGCTCATCTTCTCAGTGCAACAACAGAGCATGTAAGAAGGCCGACTACTGAAGTGTGACCGGTACCCACCTTGACGGGGCCATCATTGCTTTCAGGGACGGGCTCAGACTTGAGGTAGCGCTTGAGACTGCCATCAAAGTAGTCCTGCAGGAATTGCTCCAGGGCCTTACCATCGCGTCTGTGGAAAAACAAGATATTGGAATAAATCACTGTGTAATTGCTTGTGTAGTAATAAATCACTGGACATATTTACTTTTTACTTCTACACAGACCATAATGATAGATCTCACACACACACAGCATTTTATACCTGACTACTATATACTTACAAGAGACTGAAATGTATTTCTATTATAACGATATGTCAATGTACTCTTTGATTACCTTTATTTTTTGTAGGTTTATTCAAGACTCAACTGATGATGCTACAGAGGCTTTGAAAATGTCATGACTGTGTGTGCACTTTGTATGTGCATGTGTGATGGACGCAAGGATTTGCCAATGGCTATGTAATTGTCTGAGTGCCCGGGAGGTCTGTTAGCCTTTGACTAGCACATTCTCAGGGAGCAGAAAAACACGCAGCAATTCAAAAGATCTCTATGGGCACGTCGGCCAAATTTCGCCAAATGGTGATTTTTAGCGGGGCGTTAAGGCCACACAAAGGGGCATTGGCCATAGTCATCAATTCCTACCCTAGTGCTGGTATGTATATAAACACATAAAAACAAGCTCAATCCAGGTAATGGCCACTGGAGATGGTTAGGTAACCATGTAGGTATGAAGGCCAGATTTCAAACATGACACCAGGGCTAAAAGATGGCAATAAATGCAAGGCAATGTACATTTAGGTTAGAGACAAGTGAACCATACTGTTAAGTAACTTTATTATAAAAAGAAAGTGTTTAACCTTGTTTCCTTATTTTATTTTTCAGAATTTAATCACCACTGTTTGTTTCTCGATCAATTAGTCTATTCACTGTGCTGACACTGGTGAATCAACGACCTGGAAAAGGGTTGCAGCTAGAATTGCTACGTTAATAAAAAAAAGTCATGGCTAAAAACTACAGAAAATGCCAAAATACTAAACAATTTTAAGCACTTGCAGAGTTACCTCTGTATTTAAAATGCATATCTTTAATTTTGCAACGTTTTCATAATTATTTAACTTATTTGTTCATTAGACAAAAAATGTTTTGTAAGTTACTTTCATATGGAGAAAGTGCTCCCGTAGGAAATACACAGACATTTAAACACTGGTTTCAGCATAAACATTCTAGGTCATGTGGTCAGGGAGCTATTGAATTTTAACTAGTTGTCTAAACATATAAATTGTGAATATGCACTTCGTTGATGGTCCCCTTTGCGCAGATTGCCCGCAAAGTTTCCATTAGTATCTTGTTCCTTTTTAAAATGTGCAGCCAAATTTGTTGTACACATTTTTTCCTTCATAAAGACACTTGCCAGATTAGCAAGAGTCTAGTGCATTAAAAATATCATTATCTGATCCGGAGATCTTATTGTCAACTGAAAACATACTGATGCGTGAGCGTGACTTGTGTACTTATTGCACAGGTGTGGATTTAGGCATATTGGGCTTGAGCTGAACACAAACATCGTCATGCATACTTGGAAAGGAAAGAAAATCTTCACACATTTCAGCCTGTATATGTACTTCAATCCTCTCCATTTCACTCGGGCAGCAACCTCCCCCATTCTCTTTTTGAATTTTTTTTACTGATTTGCATGATTCACATTGTCGGGTTGGGAAAATCCGGAAGTCCAGATTAATCCGGAGAACTCGCATCCCTGTTTCTAGTCAACAATTTACATGGGTAACATTGGGATAGTCAAGCACCTCCAAAAAACTAAATATTTAACCAATCTGTGTCACCCAAATCATGAGCTAACATAACCAAAGTGCTGTTTTGAGGTTCAAGATTCTGAGCAAAACTTACGAGAACTCCTGGGTCATGACGTATTTGTCTCCTTTGGCAGTGCGGATGCCCACAACAGGCAGCTCCCCGGAGCTAGCGTCCAGGCCCATCTCAGACAAATCTTGACTGAAGCTGCTCTTGCTGGCCACAGCAAAGTTGAGCTCCTTTCCCTGGTCCAGGAAGCTCTTGGCAACCTTCATTACTCTACGGATATTAGGAGAGTTTACACACACACACACACACACAATCTGTGATCCCAAATATTTCAGTGAACTGGTAGCCTGGAAAAATCCAGACCCAAATCCTGAACGATTTAGGGTCTGGCATCGAGTAATAACAATGACTCAACTCGAGGGGCGGCACCAAGCGTGCATTTGAAAATCTCACTGTACGCAATTGGATAACACTACGACCAATCACCAGTGGGTTTTCGCCAAGCCCCTATGGCGGAGTTAACTGGTAGATTAAACTCTTGCCGTATAAAGTCAGCAAAACAGCAAAAAACGTCCTTCTTAAAAAGGAACGATTCGAGCGCCGTCTTCTGTTCCTCTTTTAGACAAAAATCCAAGTCTAATTCGTTCATTGTAGCCACCAAAGTAGTTTCAAATAACTGGTGTACATCCATAGCTATCTATTTTAGCGAATGAGCAGCATTACTCGGTGCCAGAGTAACTTGCTGAGCAAATTCAAATTGTGCTCGTGAGAACTCTGGATTTCCAGGGTAGTGAACTGGACCAATTACATTGCAAACAGGCTCTTGGAAATAAGTTCATTATATAGTTTAACTAAAATGAGAAAATAATGAAGCTGAATAATAAATCTAATGAATAATTTTATAACAAGTCAGCATTATTTTGCTCTACAAAAATAAAAAACAAGGATAAGAATTGAC
>JACXGM010016656.1:0-20299 GCA_016801145.1 Umbra pygmaea | reverse complement strand
TCAAGTGACAACGCTATAATATAAAAGACCGTTGCGGTGCTTTCGTCACTCCCTTAACCCCCTTCTACAAGTTCCTATGCCCACTTGACCAATGCGAATGCAAATAGCAAAACCGGTGTTGGGGGAGAGTAGTTAGTAGAACTGTTTAGAAGTGGACTGTTCCTATAACCACCTATGGTGGCCTCATGGTGGAGGTGAGCAAGCTATCAATATAAAGGGAGTTCTGTACCAATACAGAATCTTTTAGCTTGGATAACCTTTTTTACTGTTATTGTCAGTAAAAAGAATGAAACATCATATTGTTATGTTTTGTGCTTAACTGGTAAACAATTAAGGTGTAAATTAAAGGTTTTGTGTTTACTGTATTCTGTTGATGTTGAAATGGATTAAAAAAATATGGTATCGAAAAAAGTATCGTTAAGGAACCGGTATCGAAACTGAGGTATCGAAATTGGCACCGGATCAAAAGATTTTGAACAATGCCCAGCCCTACTGGCAGCAAGACGGAACATTTCCCAGAAAAGATAAGATCAGTGCTACAGAGTAGTCACAGGGGTTATTGTTAAAGGTTTGCTAAGTTTTTCGACAGTGGAGGCCCCATGGTGGAGGTGAGGAAGCGAATGAAATAAAGGGATATCTATTTTAAAGGTAGTTTACCAATATAGCCTCTTTTAGCCTGGATTACCTTTTTTATTGTCAGTAAAAAGAATGAAACCATTATATTGTTATGTTTTGTGCTTTACTGATAAACAATTAAACGTACAATATGTAGTTTTTGGCCGCTAGGGGTCTCTCAATCAAAATAATAGCAAAATATGTACTTGGATGACGTCGGGAAGTAGCATGGGATTATGGGTTTTGTTATCGTCGTCAATGACAACCTTCCAATCTAGCGTCTCCAGCAGAATGGAATGTTCACTGACAAAGTAATGTATTGTTAAAAATATTATAACTTTATTCACGTTATGTTTGGCGGTTCCCTGGAACTTAGAGCAACTAGCGCAGTCAAAGGTTATATGGCGCCATTGACAGAAGACAAAATTAAATGTCCCGTGTCTTCGAATTAAATTACAAATTTCTCTGGGTTTGACAGTTGGTGGAAACATTTAGGATAATGTAAGTACACATCTAAGAAATATGTATAATATAGGTATAGTGATGTTTGCTTTTTTAATGCAAAGTACGTCTTTTGTTATGGTTTTGGAAAACGACATATTGTACCTTTAAGGTGGAAAATAAATGTTAAGTTTACTGTATTTTGTTGATGTTGAAATGCATTTTAAAAAATATGGTATCGAAAAAAGTATCGTCAAGGAACTGGTATCGAAACTGAGATATCGAAATTGGCACCGGATCAAAAAATGTTGAATGATGCCCAGCCCTAATTATGCCCATTGATTACGCCTAGTGCAAAACACAAAGCAGACTCCCCAGACTAATGTTCACTCTTAAAAGATTGAGCTTGGTCTGGTGATAACCAGACTAGACATTCCCCACAGATATAAATAATATGAAATAATTAATAATAATTAATAATTTAAAGTTGATGAGGATAATAAGTAGGCCTGTAACGATATGTGATATGAAACCGAAATCGTGACACTCAGATCCACAAACCTGTGTTGCGGTCTGAGAAGGCAGAATCGCAACACACCCCTTCCAAATCTTAGAGTTATCCTTCCTGTCCAGATCTAATGCAACCACATCTTTAAATACTATTAGTATTATTTGAAGTAAACATTATAAAATACGTAGACCTACACCACAAAAATATTTGAGGATAAATTATTTAATTCTACCTGTAAGCAGCCTCCAATTACGTGTCATCAGACTACCTCAGATTTAGTCTACTAAATCAGACTACTAATATTTTAATTGTTTTACAGCACTATAAATAATACATAAAACACGTAATGTTAAAAAAGACATGCATCAATAAACCAATAAAAAAATCCTTGTTTGTACTTGGCAATACATCTCTTTCTGATTCTGAATCAGGTGTGCCAGTCCACAGCTATAACAAACATGCGGATGGTGTTCCCAGAGGGTTGGGAGACCATAATCTAGGGTACCATTTCTTCCAGCACATGCAAAGACATAAACAATGTCTTAAACCAGAGGCCTAGCCAGCTCAGAAGCAGGTTGAAGTCGAGCTTACAGATCAACACGAATAATAGCACAGCGTACTGACCAATCATTTGGGTAGTTCTTGCTCTAACAGAGATAATTGACAGCCTACATTTGTTGTGTTCCCAGGCCACTTGTCCATACAGTCTATTAAAGAGTGTTTTTATGAAATAGCAGGTAGACAATAACTTGCGTTGACTACTTTATCTACAAATATTTTAGACCCTGATGTATTTTCATGCTATATTATGTCTGAAGACCTGTGGCGTCAGGGAGCCGTGGTCTCTTATGTGACCACAGCAACAGCACACCAGCCAACAGCCCTGGTCTTCTAATGCTGGGATCACACCAAGGACAAAAAAAATAACTGTACGGCACCTTTACGCAGACACACTTGTATACTGCAATCAACATCATACTCATCTTCCGCATCTTCAACATGGTGGACAACGTTCCATAAAACTAGCAAGGTGACTAGCAGGAGCTTTTTCAGTTTAGTATTCAGTGACAATACAAAAACTATCTACTGAGCTGTCAAAGCTTTTCTTTAGGGCTGCACGATTATGCGTATCGCTATTAGATATTCACTCCAGAGCCCATTCACATGGCAACAGTATATAATGCCCGCAACACGAAGTCAGATGTTTTATTTCAAACTAATAGCGCTAGTTTTAATTCATTGCAATAAACATTGTGAATTCATTGTAAAGCTAGTGAATTGTAACCAAATGCAATTGTATTGTGTGTGAAGAAATCATATGAGTATGTGATCGCATAAACTGCACATTTAACATGTTTTTAATAACTGGCTATTAAAAACATTAACAGATAAGTTGTACACAAATTGATTGACTATATTGTCAGTGTCTCATGTACAAAAACACGAGTACATTAAAAAAATAATTAACTAGAGTCTGTTGTTACCCAAAATAGACAAATTGTAGCAACACATTAACATGGACCCAATACCTATCCATGCAATTAACAAACAATGATTATTATAATGAAAGAGGAGCGCTATTATTTTGAAATGAAAATATTGCGCGTGCATGCACGCAGGCACGCACGCAATTAAGGTTTTATTCTTTATATTTCTCTAAAATTATTGTTTGCTCCTCAAGTAAAATTGGTGGCTCTGGTAGACTTGTCCATGTCTGCAATTAGTCATATGGTGCATACACATTGCCCCTTTTCTGTGAACATGCTCGTCACTAGATTCAGAAAATCTGGGTTGATTTAACAAATTGATAACCACCGCCATGACACTGCTTATGCGGGATTGCAGTTGTTAGGCTTACTAAAGCCAGCTAACAAAATAAATCTTGGGCATGTTGAACTTGCTTTGTATTATAGGCCTCAGATCTAAAACACAACCTTTAGTTATTTACATAATGATACAGTTGTTTGCGTTTAAATTACTGTATTCTAATAATTTACACCTAAATTTCACATTGAGGCTAATTCTGACACTTTGGTAATCCCTTTACATTTGAGTATTGTGCACTGTAACCTCGTAATATTAATAAAAAACATCAAAGGTCCCATATTGTCAAAATTGAAATTTGCTGGCTTTTTTCATCATAATTAAGGTCTAGGGGCTATATAACTACCATGTAACAACAGACAAATGTGCACTGCCTGCATTAAGAAGCTGTGACTGAAAACGTCAGTCCTTTTGTTGCATCAAAAAAGGATTAACTCCTCCTTCAGTTATACCCCCGGAAAAAGTAACATTGTAAAAATAATTGTTGCCCGTAAATTGTGGGGAATCGATAGGAATGCAATAGTCATGTAGCTTACTGCATTTTCGTGTTTTGTTTCCTAACTTTACAAATATAAAACAATTAAATGCTTCACATTCAGTAGGCTATATAACTAAGCTATCATTACATATTTTGTAGAGTTGCACCAAATTTGACCAAAACGAAGTCTATTTTATGTAGCGTTATTGCTGCATGCAGCATTGATGTAATAGTAATTTCAATACTCACAATAATGTTGCAAAGTATTTAAAAAAATAATTACCTTTTTTCAATTCTGAAATAACCCACTGTAAACGTGATGGAGGAGGTGGTTGGTTGTCTCCTGTCGTTTGCGATTCAGGGTCTGAGTCCAACTCAACATGTACGGTCTGACACCGGTTACATTTTCCTCAGTGGTTGCCAATCATTACCAGTCTTTATTTACCTTACTACTACGAGTTTCACCAAGCCAAAGCAGGCTACAGCATGTTACCTGTGGTTGGCCTAGCCAAGCGTCAGTAAGAAAACAACCAGACAATCAAAAGAGGTCATGAATATTCATTTTAAAAATCATCAAAAAAAAATTGGCAGAGCTGCTGAGAGATGAACTGTAAAACTATATTAGCTGGTTTTTGATACAACTGCAAATACAACTTGTTAAGGACATCAAAACCTAAAAAAAATATTTTAAAAAGGGGACAATATGGCACCATTAAGATGGGAGGAGTTTCCATTAACAACATTTCCAATATAATGTACATAATGTCCAAATATTTATGGACCTTAAGTACAGTAAGTCATTAGTATTTCAGTTGTCTCCCACAACATATTAAATAATGAAAGTGGGTTTAAAGTACAGACTTTCTGCTGTAATCATAGGGTATTTACATCCAAATTGGCTGATCATTGTAGTGTTGATGTAGTCCAAATTATTTAGACAATTTGCTCCTCAGCTGAGCAATCAGGGACACATAAATAGGCTTGCTTTTTAAAATAGAAAGAACTATGTATTTCTTATATGTTGACTGAATAGCAACGAACCAGCCACATTCAGAGTTCACCCTTCTAACTTTTATATGACTGTAAGTTTGCTCCATAAGACTGTGTGGTTATTTAAATAATATCTAACTGTGGTTTTGAACTCTCTACAGGGGAACCAAAGCGGTCTCACAGTATTGTTGAAGACCTGAACTAGCTCACCTGTTTCAAACAGGTAAGGGCCTAATGATTAGTTGACAAATTGATTCAGGTGTGCTAGCTCTGGGTTCCCAGGAGAGGTCTGAGAGCCACTGCTGTAAATGTAATGGTTAGGTAGTTTGGGCAAGTGAAACCTGACAAGGTGCTTTAACCTAATTGCTACCATAAGTCCTGGAAATTGTCAATGTATTTGAAAGGCATGTTGAGTAAGGAGCAATTCTTACTTGCTGCAACAACCTGGGAGCAATTAACCCATTTAATCCCAAATTATTTTTAGACATGAACACAGCTAAAATGACTGATGTAATTTGTAACACTTTTAAAGTATATTCAGTATTTGTTTTTTATGGTCACTTTTGTGACGGATGGGATTAAACGGGTTAAAGATAACTGACCTGCTCATGGACAGAACAACCAAGCTTTCACTATGGCAGTTGGGGATTGAACACCAGTCACATGCCATAACCACTAGGCCACTTCCTTTGTCTTCATGATAGTGTGAATAAGAACTGAACCACACTAAGACCTGGCTACTACACATAACTAAAACGGTGTGCATGTTTCATGTGACACCTGGACGGACATGTGTTGTTGATGTTAAATTAGTTTATAGTGTCACTGTGGCTATTTACAATTTGATATATTTAACTGCTGATATGAAGACGCAAGAATAAAACCTAGTCAAATCTATAAAGCCATTTTAAATTAGTGTCCCTGATGTCACACACTAGCACCTTTATTAACAGATGTGTTAAACCTTTATTAACCATCTATAATCAGTTGAAACTAGATCTGGCCATTTTTGTCAAAACCACCAAGACACACATTAGAGAACACTAAGAATAGCAGGGAAATATCTAGTTAAACTTAAATTATATTGACATACAATGGTAAGAAATGCTATCATGTTATTATAGGCTACATCAGAAAGCATCCAATATACTGTACATTAATATATATACCCACAACACTATTCAAGGCACACGTGCAGGGTGGGAAATTAGCACCCGCCAAATGTGGGTAATTTTTCACATTGGCGGATAACTTTGCCAGTATTGTTGATGTTTTTACAGTATTGTTTACATTGCCAGTCAGGAGCGCCAGTAATTTTGGAGCCCACTGAATTATATTTTTTTTAGGTATTAGGCTACTTTAATATAAAGTATTACTGTTTTGGATTGCAGACAAATGCATTTGACAAAAATGCAGATGCTTACACTATATATACACTATATAGTGCAGTACAGACTTAAAGTGACCATATCACGGTCACGCACAAAGCGTATAATACTAAGTTCTCATTGAATGATTCTGCTGTCAGTAAAAATATGGGTGGATGTGTTTGTTGGCTGAGTTTCTGATAGGATTCTGTTAAGTGGTGCTCTAATTTTGCCAGAGCAACTTAAACACACACACAAATGTAACGGGAGGCTGATCAACTTCTCAAGTGCAAACTTAGCCTATTGATTAACAATGGATTCAAATTCAAAATATCTTACTTCACCATAACATGGTTTCTTATTATAGTGTATTTCATGTTGTATTATGTTTGGTTTCATTGCTGAAGGAGAATCTACTTCCAGTATTTACGGGAAATAATTAAACCAATGCTTGGATAATTTTAATAGTAATCCCCAACATGTTTTCTATATTATTAGAAAATGAATTTACAAATGTAAAATGAAATGCTGATTCAACAAATATAGTGGCATACCTTAGGTGTTACAACAGAAAGGTTTTACACCTATCAAACGTGAAACTGCCTACAGTTGGACAAACTGTCTATATGTTAGGGCTGTAACGATATGTGATATTAAACCGAAATTGCGACACTCAGAGCCACAAACCTGTGTCGCGGTCTGAGAAGGCAGAATCCCGACACACCCCTTCCAACTCTCAAAGTTATCCTTCCTGTCCAAATCTAATGCAACCACATCTTTAAATTACTAAAGTATTATTTGAAGTGAACATTATAAAATATGTAGACCTACACCACAAAACTATTTGATGATAAATTATTTAATTTGACCTGTAAGCATCCTCCAATGTTTCATTTGACTACCTTTCCAATCATGTGACGCCTACCTGCAAAAGTTGAGCTAGTTGAACGTGTCCGCAGATCATTAAAAAGATTTAAATAATCTTAATTTCGTTTGAGAATTGAAGGTCTAAAAATGTCAAATCTCAAATCTCGTTTTCTAAGGTCTCAAAGAAATTCGACATTCATGCTATTTTTGTTCAATTGTATTTTGTCGAAAGAAGCCATAAGCGCTTTCTCTGAGCAACATTTAGTTAGCAACTGCTGGCAGATTATAGTAATAGCAGGTGATTGCGGCAGCTCCATGAGTTTACCTCACAGCAACGCAGCTACTTTGTTCGTTAGTTACCTTAAGCTTCGTCTGTTTGAGTCTTGTTTATGATATTTTGTGTCCTTCCAGCTTTGTTGACTGAAACATATTTCTTGTGATCCATATTAAATTGCGCATCTCACTCAGTACCTCAAAGCAATGAAAATAACAACCCACTCATTGAGCAGTTAATCTCCACATTCTCGTTCTGTTTTATTAGCGCAGACAGTATGGAGCCATGTATTACTTTTGAACAATTCTTTCTAACGACTGAACAGCCAGGCTTTGTGGAGTTTCTTCTAATTAGTTTGAACTGCTGGTCGCGAGTGTGAACAGAAGCCATTTAATTTACTTTGTAAATGTAAGAGAACTTGATTGAAGACGGTTTTTTAACATGCCCGAATCATCTCCACAATGGAGTTTAGTTCTGTTTGTCTTTGAACAGTATTTTGTTACAAAGACAACGTAAGTGTTATAGCTTTTGCTATTCATTTATTTTACGTAGGTATATTGTTAATAATTTGCATAGTTAATATTGTCATAGTTAATACAGGTTTTTTAAATGTTATTTACTAAAAATATAATTTCTCTCTCTCACCCCCCAAAAAAAGAATTTAGTTTTTATGTATGGAATTGTGGGTCAAAATCCATGATACGAACCGAATCGTGAGTTTGGTGTATGGTTACAGCCCTACTAAATGTAGCTGTCTAAAAGTAGTAGTAGGACATTCAATACTATACTGATTAGAACAATCTGGGGAGATCTCAAACGTACGGTTCATGCAGGACGACCAAAGAATTTGCATGAGCTGGAGGCATTTTGCCAAGACGAATGGGCAGCTATACCACCTGCAAGAATTCAGGGCCTTATAAACAACTATCACAAATGACTGCACGCTGTCATTGATGCTAATGGGGGCAATGCACCATATTGAGAACTAAGGGTATGCAGAATTTTGAACAGGGGTCATTTCATTATTTTCTTTGTTGCCATGTTTTGTTTTATGATTGTGCCATTCTTTTATGACCTACAGTTGAATATGAATCCCATGAGATTCTTTCTTTAAAAACATATATAGACAGACTAAGACATTTCACAATAACAGCTGGTTTGTTCTTAAGCAAATGAAAGTCCAACAAATAAGGAGTGCGCTTGTGTCCAGACTTGTCTGTGCATGTAAATTGCTAATATATCTATTCATTCTTGTTAATATATTGATTACAGTAATGTAGGATATATTTTATAATATTATTAATGACACAAATTTCCTTCTTGGCAACTAGCTCGCTATGTTGCTGCAAAATTCTGTCTCCCTCACATGCAGCTGTGTGGAAGACCCACACTCCCTTTCTCAAGCTCTGGGACAATTGCTCCATGTGTGTTTGTTTGTTTGTGTGTGTGTGTTTGTGTGTGTGTGTGTGTTTGTGGGTGTGTCTGTGTGTGTGTGTCTGTGTGTGTGTGTGTGTCTGTGTGTCTGTGTGTCTGTGTGTCTGTGTGTCTGTGTGTCTGTGTGTCTGTGTGTCTGTGTGTCTGTGTGTCTGTGTGTCTGTGTGTCTGTGTGTCTGTGTGTCTGTGTGATTAAGTAATGTTTTACAAAGAGCCAAGCCAGCACTGGAAAACAAATTTATTAAAGTAATTAAGATAACAAAATATCTACGATATGGTAGTGACCTCTGTCACACTTAAAGGCCTACTGTAGAGTGACATGATACCAAGTAATGAGGGAAACCATCCTCAACATTCCTTGGAATCTCTCCAAAAAAAATAATGTGCATGTGCATGTGCATATCCAACTATGCATTATACCCGAAGGCTTTAACAGTCACTTGTCACCGTTGTTTCACACTTTACAGTACAAAAACAAACATGTTATATAAATTGCTTAATCTTACTATACAAACTGTGAGCTGCTGTAAAGACCAAAAAATTTGATTATTGATATCAAGGGCTCCATTTCTGACCGGCGTTAATATGGTGTAGAGTTCATTACCAAATGTGTTGCCAATTGTGACCAGTTGATGCCAGCACTCTGCCTTTGTGAAAGGGTTTGGGCATGGATTGGTAATGTAGCTATGTTATTTTTTAACTTTAACTAATTTATTTTATGTCCAACGAAAAGAATATTGGTGGCTCTTGTTAAGAGATTAATTCATAGGAAATGATAAACAAGCAATTGTTACGGGATTCTTCCTGTAGCAGTTGTTCGTTATTTCCTATGAATAAAAATTATTCCACTTATTCAGCTGGCTTTATGGTAAAAACGTCTGACGGCTACAAGACATGCAACTCCAGTGGTATAAATATGATCTATTAGTTTAGAAATGGTATCTAAAGTATGACACATTTGGGAGTAGTCTTACAGTGACATTCTCCAATTTTCTTCAGAAAATGTTTTTCTAACCTTTATTTTCCTAAAGTAGTTGATGACAACATTTTTATTTACATTATTTGCCTGGCATTGAACCTTTACATTATAGTAATTTATCAGACGTTCTTATTCAGAGCAACTTACAGTAAGTACCGGGACATTCCTTTATAGTAACTTAATCTTAAGTTAACTTGCCTAAGGACACAACAACATTTTGCACAGTAGGGAATCAAACCGGCAGCCTTATGACTACAAGTCTGACTCCTGAACCACTGAGCCATCTGACACCCCAGGAGGCAAAACGCACATAAATAATGTGTACAAAAAGAATAAAAGACAGAATTCACACTGCAACAGCACAACGCTGACGAAAGAGGCAATAAAAGTAGCACATAGAGAGACACCACTAAACTACGAAAAAAAACAGCTTGACAACAGAATAAATGGTAAAAACATGGACCTGACGATAGAAAACATAAAGAGCAAATACATCAGATTTGTGTGAGTCAGATTCCATTTTTTTATACTTGTTGTAAAAGTGGTGACCTCAAGCCAAACCCTCTCCAAGAAAATTGAGTACTATATCACATTCAGTCCAACATATTGTATGTCCAATTTCATCAAAACCAATCCCTTTACAACTTGGAATTCATGGCTGTCTGAGCCTAAGGAATGATAGTTTTTCTGCTTTTAGATAATGCACATAAACAACATATTACACATCCAGTCCAAAATAGAATGTCTACAAAAAGTTAGTTATTAAGTAGCTGAATTACCCTTTATGCCAGTGGAGAGCAAGATATATGTAGGTGTATATACACAGACTAAATAAGATATGGGTTAGAATGTAATTATGCCAGTGGAGAGTAGGGATGGGTACCGAAACCCGGTTCCACTATGGAACCGGTTCCTACGCAACCGGGAGGAATCGGACCGGATTAGAACGCAAATTACGGTTCCTCACTTCGGTTCCACTTAATGTGTCGACTGAAATATTTTCCCTCTGATGCTCGGAAACGGACGTAAAAAAAATCTCACTTTCTCTGCAGTCTGCCGTTAACTAGCTACTGTAAACGTAGGCTACTTTTAAAATGCCATATTTTCCTGAATTTCATCCCAGAGTTTGCGTTCAAATCCAGATGGAAGCTTTGTGTGTTTTGTTCTCCATTCCCGCGTGATGCAAACGTGTTGCACATTATATTTTGTTTTAGTAGCTAATGTTAACCCTAATCCAAACCTTAACTTCAGTAACCGCATGGCTAACCTTAACCGTGAACGTTATATCATTTTGAATGCTATGGAATGAATGTGTGAATTGTTCTCACATGAACCGGCGAAATGAAATGTGCAGGTGCAACGTAACACAAGGACGAATATAGACTAATAACAAAAAGGCCAGCTGAAACGCAAAAACACCCTAAGTATGTTGGCATACAACGTAAATCATGTTTTCAAAATAATTTCCTGCGAATGTAATTTGGGAGAACTTCTGAGATTTATGGTGGCGCAAAAGAATAATCAGACATACCAAGTCTCCCGGATGTCCTGAAAGTCTCCAGCATTGTAACCGCAGCTTTCTAACGCCAGCAAATTTATACAATATCCTAGAAATTTATTTTCTTCATCAAACAAAAAATAGGCGTCCGGGAAATAAGTCAGGAACGCGTATCTTGCCAGAGAATGCCAATATGATAATCTTTCTGCAACAGAACTGAACTCCAGTATATTCAATGAAGTGTAAACTTGTTATTGTAATTCTATAATGCAATACTGATTTATGTGAAAATCTATCCAAGTTCAAACATAAAATCTCATAATTTATGTAATGCTCACAGTTGTTAGTGTTTAGGTCAGTGTGTTATGAATGACAATGTGTGCTTTCCAATTGAGCATTGTTGCCAGTGTTCGGGTTGACAAGCTTCTTTTGAGACATGTATGAAGTGTCTTGATGGTTTGAGTGTGTTTTGAAGGTGTGATTAACTGTTTGGCCAAGATGAGTGCGTTAGTGCACACTGTCTTTAGAGTTTTGAAAATGTGGTTTCAGTATTGATCGATGCAGTTTAGCAATTGAAAATAACTGTAATAGTGTAACTGTTATTTATTGTTAAATTATTGTAGTTGTATGTTAGGTGTCTTAGGTTGATTTATTATACATTTAAGTACTTTAAAACGTTAATATATTGTTAAATTTGCATAATTTTCAATTAATAAACTATAAGAGCCTTTCTTTAAAGTCATTTTTCAGTTTTTCAAGAATCAGTTTAGGAATCGTTTCGGAATCGGAATTGTTTTAAAAGTACCGGTTCGGCATCGGAACCAAAAAAATCCAAACGATACCCAACCCTAATGGAGAGCATGGTGTCTGTAGGTGTATATACACAGACTAAATAAAATATGGGTTAGAATGTAATTATGTTCTCTTTTGAGGCCTAAACAATACAGAGTTTTATCTTGCTTTCCCACAACATTTGGCATGACCAGGGTCAGCCATTATGCTATTTACAATAGGTAACATGCATAAAAACGTCCATATTGAAACCATGCAATAAATAAGGACACACAGACTTCAGAACATTCGAATTTACATATTTAGCAAAGATACCAAAATAACACACCTTCATTAGGCATCAAAATCAACTTCAGCATTGTGCACATCGCTCAAACCTATTGCAATAGCCAATGCCCTGAGAAATTCCACTGCAACTTGTTTTGGTAAGAGAACCCAAAGTGTTCACGTAATTTAATAAATAAAGGCACTCTCATCCTTCTAATAAACCCTCATCCAAGAATTTACCATTCAGAAAAGTGTTACTATTAAACTGTTAGTATATAAAATCATAACTTCACAAAGCCTGCACAACATTCTCTTAAAGGGATGATATAGATTTTTTTACATGTTAGCAGATAACATTTCAACCAAGGCAATTAAATGTTAAGTAATAACTAAGTTATTTCACTGACACACACATACAGTAAGCATAATATGCTTAATCTTTAATCTGTGCTACAACAGGAAGTGTGTGTTGCAGCCATAGAGCGGCGTGAAAAGCAGGAAGCATATGAACTACTTCCCGACATTGACATTCAAACTAAACACCTCAGCATTCTACCCTTTGATCTGGATTTCTAAAAAATCACTTGGCATGATACTAATCACTTGACGTGATGCGGTTTACCAATAGGTGTCTATGTCGATGTGATGCTATAGGATAGATGAGTCTGTGTTGACAGAAATTACAGAAACTGTATCATGCTATGGTTAAATTATTCAGCCATAATTCCATGGATATCTCACGTTAGGATCAGGTGTTTTCACACTCAGATCGAAATAAACGGTACATTATATTCTGACCACTGCTTCTATAGGTAAACATGTTTATAAGGTGTTGTTTAAATTACATTGGGTGCAGTCC
This sequence comes from Umbra pygmaea, assembly GCA_016801145.1. Taxonomy (NCBI): domain Eukaryota; kingdom Metazoa; phylum Chordata; class Actinopteri; order Esociformes; family Umbridae; genus Umbra; species Umbra pygmaea. Next base: position 7,103 of record JACXGM010016656.1, on the reverse strand, counting down.
GAAACTAATTTTAGTGTATAAAATTATTGAAACATGCTTTTAAATCATTCTTACTCAAAAATTGTATTTCATTCCCAATTTAAGGATCCTTTATTCTGTTTTCTTCAGGTGAAAACGAGAATGCAACTACAGGCATCCAGGCTCATGAATAGGATAAAAGGTGGAACATTTTTATCAAAATCTAACCTTTCAATTAAGTTTATTGTATTATTGAAAATGTTCTGAATACGTTAAAAACATGGGGTTTAGAAAACACTTGACAAGTTTACATAAAGGCTTACGCTTTTACACCTGCTAGTTTTAAAATAAAATGCAGAGATAAACAAAATGTTGTCTAACTACAGTACTACTGTATACTTGCAAACAATTATAGGAAACTGAAACACACCAAATTAGAAAACATTTAAATAAGACACATCTAACTAACATCTAGGAAATAAAATCAATAATTTAAGCAAGCAAAGCTTCATGAATAACTCGTAACATTTCTCCTTACACAAGCACATTTGAAACTCATCAATTTAATAGACGCTTATAGGCCTACTGCAGCTACCTAAAAATGCTAACGTGGTGCGGAGAGTTAAAAGGAAACATTTACGAGAACAGGAAAATATAGTTTCACTTAGCTTCACTGCCTTGTTTACACTATAGTGTCACATGTTTGGAAAACGTATGAGCAATAAATTGAAGAGTACATACAAATAGTTCACTTTACTCAATTTGGGGGGCAGTAGTTGAGGGAAGTGGCATCTTATTTGTTCGCTTTGCTTAATATTAAAAAAAACATAAGAGATTAGCGCGAGGATAGCCATCTAACGCATCTGAGTGCGATGGGAAAACCCGACACGCCATTCGATTTTTTCGTCGTACATTCAGGAGCTTCCTCGTAGTGTGTGCTTAATCGTATTTTTAAATCAAACTGCAGTAAGTCAGCGATTTAATGAAATTATGAATTCCTTACCCACACGGCTGTCTTTTGCCCCTCAATGTTGACAGCCACTGGTGACAGGAGGAATAGGGTTCTCTAGCTGCGGTTATGCGCATGCGCTCGATCAGCCCTCTACTGGAAAAGGCAGAACTATTTAGAATAGTGATTTAACAGGTGTGGGATATAGTGACGGGACAAACTGCATGAAAACGTTACAACACATGAACCGTTGCCTCTGACAACAGTAATTATTATAAAAATAACAAGTTAAAGGGGTTGAATACAATGCCATATATACTGTTTAGCATGTTGTAAATACAGTTTATTTGTCGAAGATAATATTTAAAGACTAGCCAGTTCCAGTTAAACCATCCATAACAAATCAAAGTTTTACCTTTATTTTACCAGTCAAGTTGACTGAGAACACTCTCATTTGCAGCAACGGCCTTGGGAGAAGGGAGGGAGAGGGGAATGAATGAGCCAATTGAAAGATAGGGAAGATTAGGTTGCCATGATGGTATGAGGGCCAGATTGGAAATTTGTCCAGGACACCGGGGTTAACACCCCTACTCTTACAAATAGTGCCATGGGATCTTTAACGACCACAGTCAGAACACTCATTTAACATCCCATCCGAAAGACGGCACTCTACGTAGGGCAGATGTCCCCATCACTGCCCTGGGGCATTGGGATTGATCTTTAGAACAGAGGGAAGAGTGCCCCAACACCATTTCCAGCAACACTGGTCTCACATCCAGGGACTAACCAGGCCAAACCCTGCTTAGTTTTAGAAGCAAACCAGCAGTGCAATACAGGGCTCTATGCTGCTGGCAACAGGCTATGCATAATGTTCTTTAAATATTAAACAATGTGTATTTGATTATATACATTTGTATTACTAGCCTAACTTTTATAATTATATATCGTAGTCTACATGTACTAATCAATGAAACATTTTATTAATTCCATATTTAATTTAATTACATGCATTTTGAAATTCCTAAATATCTTGATACACATCTAAGTGCAGGAATGGGCAAATATACATCCAAATGTATTTTAAAATAAAATACCAAATACCTTAAATTTAAGTGTATCTAAATAAAATACTGAAATCCCTTTGCAAAACTTTTATTTATTGGCTTATTTGATAAATCCATTCACCAGGACGCTGAGTCAGTTGATGCTCCTATCTACATTTGAGCTATTTAACGAAAAAATGAGAATGACTTTGAGGCATGCATTTTCAAGTACAAGTGCATCTCCAAAAATGTAAATATCATGGGAAGAAAAGATCTGTAATTTTATTAAAAAAATGGACACCTTCATCTTTTCTAGATTCATTACACATAAAGTGACATATTTCAAGCCTTTTTTTGTTTCAATCTTGATGATTACATCTTACAGCTCATGGAAATAAACAAATTCAGTGTCTCAAAATATTACAACAAAGAATTTATAATACAGAAATGTTGACCTTCTAAAACATAAGTTAATTCATGAACTCATTACTTGGTCAGGGCTCCTTTTGCACAAATTACTGCATAGTGTGGCATAGAGGCAATCAGCCTGTGGCACTGCTGAGGTGTTATGAAAGCCCAAGATGCTCTGATAGCGGCCTTCAGCTCATCTGTATTGTTGAGTCTGGTGTCTCTCATTTCTCCTCTTGACAATACCCCATAGAGTGGTCAGGCAAGTTGACTGGCCAAGCAAGCACAGTAATACCAAGGGCAACAACCCAGTTACCAGTCATTTGGCACCATGGACGTTTGGACCCCTGAGCAACAGTCCAGTAAATGTTCTCCTTAGCCCAGGTAACATGCTGACGTTTCTTTGTTTTAGGAGTGGCTTGACACTAGGAATGGGACACTTGTAGCCCATTTCCTGGACAAGTCTGTGCATGGTGGCTCTTGATGCACAGTCTCAGTCCACTCCTTGTGAATCTCCCCCAAGTTCTTGAATTGGCTTTACCTGACAATCCTCTCAAGGCTGCTGACACCACTGTTGTTTATGCACTTTTACCTTCCAAACTTTTCCCTTCCAGGCAAATTTCCATGAATATGCTTTGATACAGCACTCTCCAAACAGCCAGCCCTTACAGCAATGACGTTCTATGGCTTACCCTCCTCATTGAGGGTGTCAATTAGTGTCTTCTGGACAACTCTTAAGTCAGCAGTCTTCCCCATGATGGCGGTTGTGTGTACTGAACCAGACTGAGAGACTAAAAGCTCAGGAAAACTTTGCAGCTTTTCTCAGGTCCACATTTCTGTATTATAAATTCTTTATTCTAATATTTTGAGATACTGGATTTTTTTTCTCCATAAGCTCTAAGTTGTAATTATTAAGATTGTCTTAAACAAGGCTTAAAATATGTCACTTGTTTAATGAATCTACAATACATGAAGGTGTCCCTTTTTACTTTTATAGAAGTATTTTTTAGTTGTTGTCACAAAACACTAAAGTAATTTAAAACAAAATATGAAGCCATTTTCATCAACCCTCCATCCATCTTTGTCCGGTTATCCAGGGTCGGGTCGCAGGGGCAGCAGCTCCAGCAGGGGACCCCAAACTTCCTTTTTTCCTGAGCCACATTAACCAGCTCCGACTGGGGGATCCCGAGGTGTTCCCAGGCCAGGTTGGAGATATAATCCCGCCACCGAGTCCTGGGTCTTTCCTGAGGCCTCCTCCCAGCTGGACGTGCCTGGGAAACCTCCCTAGGGAGACATCCTTACCAGATGCCCGAACCACCTCAACTGGCTCCTTTCGATGCAAAGGAGCAGTGGATCTACTCTGATCTCCTCACGGATGACCGAGCTTCTCACCCAATCTCTAAGGGAGACGCCAGCCACCCTCCTGAGGAAACTCATGTCTGCCGCTTGTACCCTATCAAATACAAATTGAAATATGTATTATAAATACATGTATCATAAATACTGCCCATCCCTGTTTAAGAGGGACCTGCGATGAAACCCAAATTAGTTATAATGGCATTGACAGAAGAGTAAAAATAGAGTAGAATTGATTTCCCTGTAGTTACAGTAACATTTTGATGAATATCATTGAATTTTGTGAAATTTTATTTTCTCAAATTCAAACCTGAATGATTTATTCCTGGAAACAAAGCAGTAATACAATAAAACTTTAGAAAAAATGTGGGATGAGATCAGGATTTTACGCATGTTCACCCACATCTTCCTGAATGGACAAACACTATGAGAAAAAACAACCATGATTTTCAGCTCACCTGAACCCATTTGGAGATGTTGTCATTAGACAGGACAGTCAGGCAGGAAATAGCACCCCTCATTTATCCAATCATAGTCCCAGACCACCAAATGGATGTTAAAAGGCAACTAACTACCCTGAGGCATTGAAGAGCACAGCACACAGATGTCTCTCACACCACACTGGACATATTTGGTATGACACTGAAAAATTGTTATTAGCATGTCAAACCATTAACTTTGAGTATCAGGAAAAAAGCATGACATTGCATGATGCATCCTATTAGGAATAGCATGATAGAGCTTGAGTTAGCCCTCATAATTTACATTTTAAATTTTAAGTTGTTTAGCGGATGTTCTTATCCAGAGTACCTTACATGGAGTACACGGACATCTCCCTAAAGCAATTTAAGGTAAACTACATTGCTCAAGGACACAATGACATTTGGCACCATCAGGAATCAAACCATCAACTTACATTCTGGCTTACTAACCATTAAGCCACCCATTAAGCCACCATGGCAGCCAATGGTGTCCTGGTGATGACCCATCAATAGGATCAGAGGAAGATTGGCCCTGTGGAGAGTAAAGGCCTCAGTATACTCGTCGTTGCTGACCTGTCACGCCTCAATGTGACGTCATTGGAGCGCAATGTGACATCATGGGACAATTTATATTTGCGCTTGGTGGTCGCGACACTAGTTGCAGTCTTCCCCTGAACAGAGGTGTCGCAACTGAGGAGAGGCTATTGAATTTGCTATTTCTACGGACAAACTTGGCTGTCACACTAGGGCAAGACTATACTAAATTATATAGGCCCTGCGGGGGAGATGAGACTTTAGCAAAGACTTAAGAATTGGCAGTCTGCATCTCTCAAAAAGATCAGCAAATCATTCCACAAAAATGTAGCTCTGTACAAGAAAGCCTCCAGGAGGAATAAAAAATTCTAGAAGTGATAAGGAGGCCTGCGTCTAATGACCATAAAATTTAGCTAGATATGGTGGGTTAAATTATGAGAGATATGTAACAGCATGCCATGTAAGTTAGCAGAAAAATATTTATAAGGGCCCTAGGCTTTTTTACCTCATGTCAATCACTCTCTTTCAAACATGGAATATCACAGCTAACTGGGGTTTGATAGTGATTCTACTTATAGATCATGCATACTATATATAAACAACACCTTTTCATCCAACTCAAAAAATATGAAGTTTAAATAAATATTTTGTAATTGTGAAGTGCCAGACAGCATCTGGCTGCACCAGACTACCACTAATAATTCTAGCTGCTGTATTTTTCAAAAGTTGAAATTTATTAGGAACTTTTCTGCATCTGTTTTGGACAGGTTTGCAATATTATGGAAATTTGGAAGACAACTCACTCTAATAGCCATATTACCCACCTGCACACATCTATAATGTGTTTCTTGTTGTCACAGTTCCCATAATAGGAGCTGGACATACTGTATGTCTGTGTTGCTCCCCTGTATTTTTTCTTGTTTAATTAACACTGTTTTTTTGGCTTTACATCCTCATGTTTGTCTCGCTCCTTTACGCACCATAAACAGCTATTGTGACACTTGTTCTGAAACAATGCATCCTTCACTCACACAGCCAAGAATACATTTGCAACAATGAATGTCCTTCCAACCCCTGACAATGGTGATCTAGTGTTTAGACTTGTAACTTAGAAGCACCTTCATAAGTTAGATGTAATTTACCACTCTGTTATGTAACCTGTGCTGTATGGCTTGGTTGGGCTACAGCCCCACCAAGAATTGTGTTAGCCCCACCTTAGCCCAGAGGCGTCATGCCCAGAGGCGTCAGGCACGTGACCCCTCAGATTTTTGAGCCAAGTGGATTTCCCTTTTAATATCTGTATTTGTGGGCACGTTTCCGTGTGTTGTGCCCCCTTAAAACCAATTGGTGCATGACGCTTCTGCCTTAGCCACACCATGGAAGATTAACTCGGCTGACTTGGTTGCATTTTTTTGTGGCTTCGGTATCACCTGTTGTGCTCCGTTGACTACCTTAGCTTGCTCTCTCTCTCTGTGGATCTCTTCATTTCTGTGTGTGTGTGTGTGTGTGTGTGTGTGTGTGTGTGTGTGTGTTTCTGAGTGTTCACAACAATGAAACATTGCATTGGCAGTTCTATTATTTGATGAAATGGGTAGGCTACAACGTAGAAGAGAGGAACTGGTATCTGATCCTATAAATGCTAGAATCAATCTTCAAAAACAAAATATAGTATCTATTGGCTCGATCTGCCCACCCCTACTGGGTGTGTAGTGGCTAGGTTTGCCAGACAAAGTGAACAAGTTGAAATAGTGTGAATAGACTATTGCCTAAACTCAGTAGTAGTGAATGTCCATGTCTGTTGCTCTTGATGTCATGTTGTGTGTGAAAAAAGTCATTTAGGTGTCACGTATCCCCTTGTGAAGAAGGAGAGAGACAGGCGCGAGGGGTACAATAATCCAAAATGACTTTTATTTCACTTACTTAAAACAAAACAGCCACGTGGGGCAAAACATATCACACATGATAAGGACGCGTAACAGAAAACATTGACCGACAAGGGAGACAAGCAAACACACATACTAAATACCAAAACTAATGAGAACTAACGCACAACACCTGGACATGGGAATAACTACACCGTGATCTATTGGTTAACTAAAACATGTGACAAGGGCCCACACTGATGACTTTATAAGACATACTAGCAAGACACAGAAGGGACACCAGGGGGAGCAATCACATGACACACTGGGAGAGAACCTGTATACATCACAACACACACAAGGCAGGTACCAATGAAGGGGACACATGAGGAAGATAACAAAACCAACTAAACCACCGTAAATCTACTGAACACACTGAAGAACAACATATACACAAGAGACACTGAAAGGAATACTAAAACAACTTATATAAGGAGTCCATATCTCAGTT
>JACXGM010016655.1:0-20015 GCA_016801145.1 Umbra pygmaea | reverse complement strand
CATTAAATAAAGCAACATGTGCCAGGCTCTGAGTAGGAGAAGATACTGGTTTGGTCTCCACACAGGGAACTGATATTAAATGACTGTGATCAGCACCAACGCAAGGCAGGTAATTTAACTTACGCCGGCATGTAGGGACAAAAACATTAGGAGAGGATGAGACGGAAAAACTGCACCTCAAGCCCCGGTGAATATATCGGTTAGAACGCAGCAAGCCAATGTCTAGACAGCGTTCGAAAGAGTCTTTAACTAAACGATAAGAGTTATGCTTTAGGCTTAGAAGTTGTTGTGCAGAGTACCTCAGGGCCATAGTAAGTCCGATTACACAGCCTGATCACAGCGTTGAATCATCGTTACACACCATGAGCGTAGTATCACAGAATCGTCATGCACCGCCGAAGTATTGCGTTGATTCTCCGTAAAATAATTATTTGTGAGACGTTGCATATTAATCCGGGTGGAGTACACAATTAAAAACAGCAGTCCAAAGTATATAAAATAGTACGACCACATCGCAACCGCAAGGCAAACAAATTGGAGAGAGGAGTTGCAGCCAAACGCGCCAGCGTACCCTCCACTTCCTGGTTCCATCCAGTCTTAATCCACATGCGAGTTGCGCCTTGCGGAACATGCAAGTTCCGCCTTGCACGTATTACAGATGAGAGCATTTTTAGTTTGAACTTTATTGAAACTTTCCCTCATGTGACTTTTTCTACTCCGTCTGCACTTACATTTTAAGTGAACTGTTTTCTTCTATTGGATTGCATAGAGGCGGGCTGCATTAAGCGCACAGTATACTACAGATTCCTGACCTGGCACACGCCAAAGTGACGTCATGTAAGCGCTGTAACTATTTATAATTGTGCGTGGTGCCTGCGACACAAGTTGCAGTCTTCTCCTTTACAGAGGTGTTGCAACTGAGGAGAGGCTACCGACTTTGATATTTTCACAGACGAAGTAGAAGAAGAAGAAAAAGGTAAACGATGGCAGAACTAGCAGCAGCATTGACGATAATGTCAACAGTGGCTAAGATTATCTTAACTGTGTTGTTATGAACCATTTACAGTTTTATTATGAACCATTAACTGTGTTATTATGAATCGTTTACTGTGCCCTCAAACTTGTCCATGCTTCCCGTTTCTGTTTTGTTGCGCACCTCTGAAAAAAAAGAGTGGTGCGCGCCCTTGGCTCGCGTGCTCGAAATCCCTGCCAGGTCGGGTGCGTTAAGTATACTGCAGGCATTACATTCCAGCGCTACAGCGCCGCACTGGACAAATCATGTTATTGCAGGCACTTAAAATAGGTCCTATGAGATCAAACGACTGGTCGACAACAAAAATATTTGTGAACATTTTTTTATTGTCGACGCTGTCGATAATGTTGACTAATCGTTTCAGCCCTAACTGCTGGTGAGCTATTCTGGTTATCTAACGTGTCCTCACTTAGTCGAGGCTACCCTAGTTGAGACCCGATCTCCGGCTAAACTAGGTGGTTAAGTGCAGCAGTTCGGCACGGTTAGAAAGTTCCGCCTCCGTTAGGTGGCATTCCTTACTGACCATGATATTTCTGAACAGTTCAGCTTCCGGAAGCATCCCTGGTTTGAGTATTGGGCCGATGTCGATTCTGACTACTGCTGATTGAGGAGTATTCAGCAAAGACGGAGTTAGCCTGGACATAGGTCATGTTTAGTGTTATTTTGGACCAATCTAGGCTAGCTACCTAGCTGTAGTAAATATATTTTGTTTAATAGTGTATACATTTAAGTTGTCTCTCTTAAAAAATGAATGAAATATGTACACTAGGAAATTACACATTGAAAGTGGGTAGACTATTTGTAGTTATTATATACAAAATGGGCTGGTGCACCATGAAACTCCCAGGCTGAAAATGTGTCCCACCCTGGCCCTGCTGTCATTGTTCAAAATTTGGGCCTTTTTACATTTTGTTCCAGGGGGAAGCCATTGTACTTTAGGCAAGAGGCCCATGGGCATACATAACCCATAGTTTTTTTCTGTTTAAATACACTAGGTAAGATCTGGGCGGACCACACCCTGTATTTTGGTTAGATCGCTAATGCTACAATGCTAGTTAGGTTAACTTCTGTGTGTGACAGGTAACGTAGGTTAGAGGTTTGGTTTATCTTTACTTTCTTTGCTTTGTTCCTGTCCAGCCCCTTGTCCCTAAATTTACCGTTTGGATAATAAATATCCTTGTGTTTTTAAACGGTACTCTCGCCTCTGTCTCTCTCTCTTGCACCACAAATCCATACCTTGTACTTCTTTCCACGGGGGCTTACGCATATTTGCGTTTTTATTCCAGAAAGAGCATGGCAAAATAGAGTCAAACAGAATCCAAAGGGCTAGGCAGAATCCAAAGGGCTAGGCAGAATCCAAAGGGCTATAATCCAAAGGGCTAGGCAAAATACAAGGTCAAGGAAACAGGGCTAAGGTCTATAACACTATATATATATCAATCCAAATATACACTCTCTGTATGTTGCACAAAACAATACCTTGCTGACTTTACCTGCTCTATTCGGCCGTTAACACATTTTGCACACTCAACCACACAGCTGTCTTTGTACACTCCCATGTCCATAGCCTTGATTATTATGCCACATACTCAAGTTTTATTTTGCGCTACCACTTTGTACTACCATAAATCTACCTCTCTCTCCCCCAGAACCTATGTCACATTGACTGTATAGTATATTGTCACGCCATTATACTTACCAAATATCTACCTCCACGTGACTAACTTGCACCAACTGTACAAACCCTAAATTTGTTTAATCTAAAGATCTGCACACTGTGTTCTTGTTTTTTCTTATATTCTCAACTTCTTCTTGTGCATTCATGTGTAACTCTATGTCTTCTGCACCTTGGCGCTTTATCTTGGCCAGGTCGCCGTTTTAAATGAGAAACTGTTCTCAATGTGCTTACCTGGTTAAATAAAGGTTAATTTTTTTAAAAATTAAAAAACAATACCTCACAATGAACAAATGAAGGGCTTGCCTTAAAGGTACAATATGTAGTTTTCCAAAACAATAACAAAAGACATACTTTGCATTAAAAAAGCAAATATCACTATATTTATGTGATAAATATCACTATAAAAGCAAATATCACTATACTAATTATATATATTTCTTAGTTGTGTACTTACATTATCCTAAATGTTTCCACCAACTTTTAAACCCAGAGAAATTTGTTATATAATTCGAAGACACAAATATAGTTCGCCATTTTGTCTTCTGTCAATGGCGTCATATTCGCATTGACTGCTCTAGTTGCTCTAAGTTCCAGGGAACCGCAAAAAACATAACGTGAATAAAGTTATAATATTTTTAACAATACAATAATTTGTCAGTGAACATTTTTTCTGCCGGAGATGCTAGATTGGAAGGTTGTCCTTGATGACGATAACAAAACCCATGATCCCACGCTACTTCCTGACGTCATCCATGTACATCTTTTGCTATTGTTTTGATTGAGAGACCCCTAGCGGCCAAAAACGACATTTTGTACGTTTAAGACAGTGGTCCTCAAACCCTTCAATGGAGGGCCTAGTGTATGCTGGTTTTTGGTCTTTCCCTTCAATAGAGCATAATTAGGACCTAGACTGCCAGGTGAGGGGAGATACTAACCAATTAGTGAGCTACTCCCTCAGGCTTGTACAAGGTAAAAGCAAAAACCTGCATACACTAGGCCCTCCATGGAAGGGTTTGACGACCACTGGTTTAAGACATTTCCGGTGCAAAATGAACCTGGGGTTAATAACACATTGGTACCAAGTCGACCGTTCTCTGGGATATGTTTTCATGCTAATCGAATTTTTCCCAGGTTTAGTGTAAGCTGATAATTACCTTATAGCGCTAGTTGTGTGGGAATGGAAAGCAAATTCAACTGTAAGCAAATTGTGTTTGATTTTAGTATGCATTGCCAGCTGTAAGTCTTGCTCATTGATCTGCATGAATGACCGCAAAACCTCTTGCCATGGAAGATGCCAAGTCACAGTTCTGCTCACGTAGCACAGAGTTTGTGTATACATGAACGGTAATGTCTTTTAAACTATATTTCTAATAAACCATCTGTACACTTACAAAGTTCTCAATTTGGCACATAAATCCTCTGGATTACAATATTTTTATTTAGCAATTTGGGGGAAATCTTGTCGGTTAAGGGAATTAAACCATAATGTTAATTTTACCCAAACACATAAATATCAATAGTAAAAACAGAGACACTTTTTATTTGCAGTGGTCTCTTATATTTTTCCAAAGCTGTATATGTTCCTCTTGTCTCGCTCTTGTGCTCTCCGTCATGTGATTTTTTTCTCTCAGAGTGAAGAGACTGATGAGGATGTTCCTGTCTAGATGCAATGAGAGAGACTGCATTGTGATTATCCCATCCGACACTCCTTGTTTAACCTCTAGTTCATCCACTATTGCTAAAGAGCTTCTCTGTTCATTAGCCTCTGGCTACGTCCCTACAGTATCGCTCCTTCCCTACAGTATCACTCCCTACAGTACCTCTCCTTCCTTCTGTATCTGTTCATGTGTTTATGGGAACAGCCTTTTCAGAAATACCACAGACATTTAGTTAAATACAAAGATTTCATTGAACAATTTCCCTTTTACTTTTAATGACGTGAACAGTAAGCATTTCCTCTCACAAGAATTATGCACATGGATCAATCACTGTAATTATGTATACCTGATCTGTACGACAATCATTTACCAAAGCTTAATCATATTTATGTCAAAGGAGAGATTCTGGAGTTAGAGAATTGCTTTTGTCAGCACTTAGAGAGGAGACTGGTGTCAGATGCAGGCATAAACCTGGGATACTTTAATAGTAGAGAGAAGTTGTGTCTTCAAAACATAAAGCACAAACGGAAATAGGGTACAACCACTAACTTCCAATATATACAGTGCCTTGTGAAAGTATTCGGACCCCTTGAACTTTTCGACCTTTTGCCACATTTCAGGCTTCAAATATAAAGTTATGAAACTGTAATATTTAGTGAAGAATCAACAAAAAGTGGGACACAATCATTAAGTGGAACGAAATTTATTGGATATTTCAAACTTTTTTAACAAATAAAAAACTGTCAAATTGGGCGTGCAAAATTATTCAGCCCCCTTAAGTTAATACTTTGTAGCGCCACCTTTTGCTGCGATTACAGCTGTAAGTCGCTTGGGGTATGTCTCTATCAGTTTTGCACATCGAGAGACTGACATTTTTGCCCATTCCTCCTTGCAAAACAGCTCGAGCTCAGTGAGGTTGGATGGAGAGCGTTTGTGAACAGCAGTTTTCAGCTCTTTCCACAGATTCAGGTCTGGACTTTGACTTGGCCATTCTAACACCTGGATATGTTTATTTGTAAACCATTCCATTGTAGATTTTGCTTTATGTTTTGGATCATTGTCTTGTTGGAAGACAAATCTCTGTCCCAGTCTCAGGTCTTTTGCAGACTCCATCAGGTATTCTTCCAGAATGGTCCTGTATTTGGCTCCATCCATCTTCTCATCAATTTTTGCCATCTTCCCTGTCCCTGCTGAAGAGAAGCAGGCCCAAACCATGATGCTGCCACCACCATGTTTGACAGTGGGGATGGTGTGTTCAGGGTGATGAGCTGTGTTGCTTTTACGCCAAACATAATGTTTTGCATTGTTGCCACAAAGTTCAATTTTAGTTTCATCTGACCAGAGCACCTTCTTCCACATGTTTGGTGTGTCTCCCAGGTGGCTTGTGGCAAACTTTAAACAACACTTTTTATGGATATCTTTCAGAAATGGCTTTCTTCTTGCCGCTCTTCTATAAAGGCCAGATTTGTGCAGTATACAACTGATTGTTGTCCTATGGACAGACTCTACCTCAGCTGTAGATCTCTGCAGTTCATCCAGAGTGATCATGGGCCTCTTGGCTACATTTCTGATCAGTCTTCTCCTTGTATGAGCTGAAAGTTTAGAGGGACGGCCGGGTCTTGGTAGATTTGCAGTGGTCTGATACTCCTTCCATTTCAATATTATCGCTTGCACAGTGCTACTTGGGATGTTTAAAGCTTGGGAAATCTTTCTGTATCCAAATCCGGTTTGTGCGTGTTGTGGCTTCACAAATGCTTTGCTGCATACCTCGGTTATAATGAGTGGTTATTTCAGTCAAAGTTGCTCCTCCATCAGCATGAAGCAGTCGGCATATTCTCCTCTGACCTCTAGCATCAACAAGGCATTTTCACCCACAGGACTGCCGCATACTGGATGTTTTTCCCTTTTCACACCATTCTTTGTAAACCCTAGAAATGGTTGTGCGTGAAAATCCCAGTAACTGAGCAGATTGTGAAATACTCAGACCGGCCCGTCTGGCACCAACAATAATGCCACGCTCAGAATTGCTTAAATCACCTTTCTTTCCCATTCTGACATTCAGTTTGGAGTTCAGGAGATTGTCTTGACCAGGACCACACCCCTAAATGCATTGAAGCAACTGCCATGTGATTGGTTGAGTAGTTTAACGATCCACTCCCAGAATAGGTTAATAATGATAATACTGTTTATTCTGTACAAGAGTATGTAGCAGGATACAAGAATGCTGGGTGAGTATACAGACTGTTCAGTTTACAGATCCAGGTAGTCAGACAAGCAGAGTTATGTTAACAAATCCAGGTAGGCAGACAAGCAGGGTACGGTGCACAAATCTGGTTCTCAGTTACGCAGGATCATAGGAAACAAGGCAGTATATATCAGGCAAAGGTACAGGGGATAATCAAAGGCAGAATAATACATACACAAAGCAAGGGGTCAGGCCGGTTAAACAATACAAGAAATCGAATGCTCAGTAGGAATATAGAAATGTACTCACAATACCTTGCGAAGAGGCAATGGTGTGTGTAAGCCTTAAATACAGACTGGGTGAGAGCAGGTGTACAGAGTTTGGGTGATTGAGTCCGAGTTATGGGAATTGTAGTTCTGAGCAGTCTAGGATAGGGAAGGTGTAGTCCTCAGGGAAGGCGAACTGGGGAATGTTACAAGTAGATAATTGCGTTAATGAGAAATTGAATCGGTGTTTCTAATAAACCTTTTAGGTTGATGTGTATATATATATATATATATATATATATATATATATATAAACAAATATAAAGTCCACATAGAATGAAGAGAGCGTCTGATGGAGCCTCTCTTTTCTGGTACAGGAAACAACAACCCACAGCACTCTCATAACCCGGGCATCCTTATATCTGGAAGAGAAGGAACAGGTGAAAAGTATTTGCCCTAATGAGAGAGCTGTGGAGTGAGCCGTGTGCAGTGGTGTCAGTAGACAGGGGAACTCGACTGTCTGATCCCTGCCGTGTCAGGAGAGGGCGCCCTGGGCCAAATGTAATAATTTAAGTCAGTAGATATTAGCTCAGATATGAACATATTTAAATTCTATACACCTTTGTTTGTCTTGATTGTGTTTGCAAAGTTTTTTTACTGTTTTGTTACAGTGTGTCTTTTACTAATTATTTTGTATTTCTGTTCCAAATGACACCCAGTTTAATGTTTTTTGGTCAGTAGTGAACATTTGTTTTTAGGTACTAATCTGAAAAAAATATTGGATTTTGCTAGTTTTCGAAAGCGATTTCACAATATTTTACAGTATTATTTCACAATAAAATATTGTGTTCATACTTTTACTGTAAAATCAATATACAATTGTATGTTGTCTATCACAATACAGCTCCTTATTGTGAAATCTGAATTGCAAATGAACCGCACTGCATTGTGGGGTAATTTTTTGGTCAACTGCAAATCAAACTCAAACTGGCTTTTGTCACAGACGATAAGGAGAGATACTTGACACACGAGGTACGTCAAGGTCAAGGCATAAAGTCAAGAAGTGTAAGAAGGCAATAGAGAAGAATAGGGTAGATCATAATTTATGGTGCTTTTGAGAATTATTCTGAAGAATTATTTGCTTTTTGGATTAATTTTTAACGTTAGTGGACTCACTTTCATGCTGGTTTTATGCTCCTGCGAGCCAGTTCAATTTCAGCCTTTAGAAAGAGAACAACATAATATTTAATTCATTTATCAATGAATTACAACTGCCAAATGAAAAACATGTACTATTGTACTACTGATTTGGCTGTACATATTTGTAGTTGTATTCATTAAAATGTTAAAATTGTATTTTCTTTGTTGTTGTTTTTATTGACCAGATTCAAAACATGTTGGTATAGGTCTAGTAAAATCACATGTCTAATTTACAGTGTACTGTCACGTTTTAACGTGGGTGTTGATAGATAAGAAGATAGGGAGACCCCGCCAGGTAGATTGTTGTTTGTATTTATTGGATTCAGCTTTCATATGGAGAGCGTACAACTAAATTCCCAACATAACCACACTCTTCTCACAATGTACCTCTTCCTTCTGGAATAGCTGAAAACCCAAAGCACCAATCTCTGATACACAGAAATAACAATCAATGACTGACATCTCTCTCTCAGTCTGTCCAGCTTATATACCTTACACTAACTAGCACGGCTGAACGTCATTACCAATCAGATCTACAAGATACCAGTCCAACCTAACCTAAACCCTATCCTAGCGAGAACAGACTGGGAAAGAGATGTCACAATTTAAAGGGATATCCACATAATATGAAAAAAACTAAAACACCATGCAATTCACTAAATATAAACATTCTCAGTTCATTAGTCTCTAGTAACGCCAGCCCTCACAGGGCTGGGCGTTACAGTATCCCCCCTCAAAAGGCCTCACTCTGGGGTGGCCAGACCAAAGGAGAGGGTGGGAGGGGCCGAAACAATACCCCCCCAATGGTACCCAAATGGACACCCCCCCAATGCACTCACCCAGGTATTGGCTCGGCCAGAGGCCTCCGCAGGCCAGCCAGCCACCCAAAGATGGCAGCATGGGATGTTGCTGGTAGCCTGCAGGACCCCGGCAGTGGCAACTTGCAACTTGCAATTAGCCACCATAAATTGGATGAACCGGTCTATGAAATTTAAGGCTTAATGAGCTCACCAAACCAATTGTGTGTTCCAATTAATCAGTGCTACTGTAGGTAGTTAGCAGACCTTCATCAGGCATAACAAACAAGAAAATAGTCGGTGTATATATACACACGTCATACAAATAGATAGGATGGCAGTAATTAGTTATTGCAGAGTTGTTAGTTTCAAGTATATACTGCTACTAAATTATATGTGATTGTGGTTTGCATCATGAATGTGATTATTTGGTGATCTCACCATTTAGATTGTTAATGATTTACAGGTGCTGTTAATATCTATTTGTATGACGTGTGTATATATACACCCACTATTTTCTTCTTTGTTATGCCTGATGAAGGTCTGCGGACCGAAATGTTGCAAAAAAAATAAAATTGTTACTACCTACAGACGGTGTGCGGGAGTTCCTTTAATCATTTCCAAGTTTCACTTGTCTTTTATGCACCTGTCCTACACGTTTGCCTGGTGTGCAATTTTTGTGATTTTCTACTAAATGTAAACATAAAATGACTAAGACATATAAATGAGTCCAGTTCTCAGTTCATTATTCTCTGGTAACCCCAGCCCTCACTGGGCTGGGCGTTACAGCTACTGAGTTGCATTACTTTTACAGTAAAAAATAAAATATACAGGATATTATTGTGATTATATACAGCAAAATACCTTAAATTAATTTAATTCCAGCAAATTGCTGGCTACTGAGTTGCATTACTTTTACAGTAAAAAATAAAATATACAGGATATTATTGTTATATACAGCAAGATAATGTAATTGCACAGCTAAACTGCTTTATTACAGTAAATATGTGTGCTTTTTTACAAATAGTACCAGTAAATTACTGTGAAATTACTGTGAAATTAATGCAACTAGTAGCCAGCAATTTGCTGTGAATTTACAGTGACAACTTTTACAGTGTAGGATAACAAAAGGTGCCCAGGAAGGCGCTCGCCTGGTAACATATTAATAACATTAAACTTCCGTTACCAATAGAAAAGCTAGAACAATCCAAACAGCAACACAAATGCATAGCTGCCAACTCTCCCGCAGTGCCCGTGAGACACACACATTTGATTGGTTTCACATTGGTGTGTGAGCGTGTGAAACCAATCAAATGCATGTCTCATGGGCACTGCGTGGGAGTTGGTAGCTATGCAAATGACAGGAAACAATGACTGACAGGTAATGATTAAACAGAGGGACTTAAATACATATACTAATGGGGGAATAGAAACCTAGTTTCTGTTTCTGGTTCTCAACCCTCTCCTGGGCCCTCATTTATAAATGTGGCGTACGCACAAAAGAAGATGTACGCTGCTCTCTATGCAATAATTGAGATTAATAAAAAGCAAACTTGATGGGAAAATGTGCGGTCCTTCACGGCAACTCTGACCCAGGCGTACGCACAAAAATGGGTGAAATGAGAAATGGCAACACTGCCGGCAGATGGATGAAACACGTAAAACGGTCTGAAACTGCAGACCGTTGTGTAAACAAAATCGAAATACTGCCTCTCACTGCCTCTCATCAATACAAATAAAATAAAATAAGGTTATAGCCAACATAAATGCAAATGAAGACATATTTGCAAAAATAACATTGAAATATGTTCTGTAATTATATTGGCATGTTATTTAATTCATCCTCACAAATAATACAATGAACAGAACAAAATCATGTTTAAAACTCATATTCTTTTCGATGTGTCCGTCTGGTGGAGCAGATATACATTAGATTAGTAAGATAGATATGTAGATAAAAATATAGATGTCTTCATTGTCCACTGGGGAAAGTTGATTTCATAGCATAAATGTCATCAGCTACGGAATCATGGTGTTCATGAATGTAATTAGTTGGTTTTATTTTTAAATGTGCTCCATCGTATGTCTTAACCATTTTGAAAGGTGCAATAAATTCCATTTGCGCAGAATCATTTCCCATTTACAATAACATTAATACTGACATATGTAGCTTATCAGATACAATCAAATCAAATGGTTATTAAAAGCCATGCCATCACAATGCGTAATGATGCACAATGGCTGATCTTGCACTGTTAGAAGATGTGGCAAATGGAAGGATTCGGAGGGAACACATTTACAGACAGCAAGAAAACTTGCTGGCAAACGAGGATGAGTGGATTATTAGCCGGTTCTGACTTCCTCGGGTTACACATTTCATCAGGCTAAGATTCATAGAATTCATAGAATGTAAGCTAACATTAGCTTCGATCCTGTCATTTCTTAGAGCTAGCTAGCTAATGCTAGCTTTACATGTCGGCTAGACTACTGCAATTTTTTATATTGCGGTATATCAAGTCACCAAATCGCCCGTCTTCAACTAGTCTAAAACGCTGCGGACAGACTCATCCACAAATGTCGGAATTATGACCATATCACTCCGATTCTCAAATCTTTACACTGCCTGCCAATTCGACAGAGAATCTATTTTAAAATGTTACTCCTTGTTTTTAAATCTCTACATAACCTAGCCCCGGTCTATCTCTCTGAACTTGTCCATCCTTACACTCCATCCCGAAGCCTAAGATCTCATGATCAGACTCAAGCGTAGAGGTGAGCATTCTTTTGGCCCGGGTCCAGCGTTAAAGAGGAGCACTCAACACTTTCCAGAGGGAATTGGCTGACAGGTCAGGGATATATTAGCAGGGATATGCCAGACATGTTAGTAGGTAGAATAGGCAAACAAAAAAGCACAATTTGCAGCTATGTTTGGTTTCCCAAACGTAATCTGTGCTATTGACTGCACTCATGTTGCCATAAGGGCACTGAATGAGAATGAAAATGCTTTCATTATTCAAAAGCATTTTCATTCCACCAATGTCCAAATAATTTATAATGCAGACATTGCTCTAATGTAAACATTTTTCACCCACCGGTGGCAGACACACATTTGCGATGAAGCGCTAGATGCTTTTTGGCATCGCCTTTGATATCTGACTTTTTTTATTTCAGCCACAGTCTGACTTTCTGAGGCTGCGGCATTCACAGCATCTGCAAACTTTTGCCACTCCAATATCTTTTCAACATTGGTAATATTTAAACAGCATTTTCCTCCTCGCCAACAATATTTTCTACCTCACATTGAATGAAGTTGCTTTTTTGTTTTTCCTCTGTGTTTGCCATTATTTCGCAATCAAT
This sequence comes from Umbra pygmaea, assembly GCA_016801145.1. NCBI lineage: Eukaryota > Metazoa > Chordata > Actinopteri > Esociformes > Umbridae > Umbra > Umbra pygmaea. The sequence goes on along the minus strand of JACXGM010016655.1, from coordinate 7,841 downwards.
GAATATTAACTTGGGGGCATTTCACTGATTATTTACGGCCAACTATGGGCGTGACATGTAGCTGCAAAAGCTGCGCCACATATTAGATTTAATTGTGATTTATAAAGGTAAAATGGGTTAGGACGTGCGCGCGCACGGTTTTATAAATCGGAATATTTCTTATGTTTCATCCGTACGCCACTTCTGACGCAAATCCACCGCAAAGTTTTATAAATGAGGCCCCTGGTGACCCCTGATCTAATATATGGCAGGGCTCGGGGTCACCAGGGGCCTCATTTATAAAACTGAATTAGACAATCCATTAGATGACGAAGGGTTTGATCAAAAGTCTGTGAGATTATGAAAACCAGGAAATGGAGTTGGAATGAACCACCAACATTATCCTCTGACACAGAGGAAAAGCGTGACATGCAGACATACTTGCTTCATGAGCGGCAGATTTTTCACTTTGCTTGCTTTTGATTTTGATTTAGAAAACCTTAAACACTGATCAGAGGCTGTAAATGGAAGGCTTGACAATACAGTACAGTTTTCTGTTTTTTGCAGGCATTTGCAGCAGCTGACCTGTTTGTTCAGCGTTCACACCTTCAAAAGCTTTGGGCAATGTGATAACTGAATCAAAGGTTCCTGTCCCTGAACTTGACATTCACTCCTACTTTCCCAGATCATCAATGTGGCTCAAATCATTTAAACCACACACATCACAACCAGTGGAAGTTGCAATGCTTTTTCTTAGAAACACCAATATCTTGCTGCCTCTTCTCAGAATATGGTCCTATTCCTAGAATTGACACCCAAATCCTGTGTGACTATCACACACACACACACGCATGCACGTACACACACACACACACGTTTGTTTTTCCATCCTTGTGGGGATAATCCATGTTCCCTATTCCATGCCATAAACCCAAACCTTGTCAAATGTCTGTTATATTGATATTTTTGAAACCAAACTGAAACTTCCTCGCAGGTCCATTTATCTTTGCCCTGATTTGTCATCTCATACTAGCTTTAGACACTCCCAGAGCTACCCTCAACTAACTTCAGGTCCCCACATGTACACATAGATGTGGATGACACACAAACACAGAATCTTCAATTACAACCTAAGTTGGTCAGGGCATTTCTTAGCTGTCTGTTGTAGTGGGCTAGATGATGTGTGTGGGATGTAGCTGTCATTTCACACCTAGCTCCAGAGCAGGGGCGACAGACCAATCAGAAGACCTGTTAACCACAGCAGAGACTCCTGGGGGGCAGAGCAGCCTGAGCAGCCTGTTGTCAATGGTACAGATGAGAGGCAATTCAGAGCAAAGTCATTTCAATTATTAACTAAAACTGCAAGCAGTTTTGACGGGGTCCAAGCCGTCCCTGGCGAATCCCCCCTGGTGCAAGTCACCCCGATGACCCGAGGAGCCCACAAAAGCAGAACCTATGAAATCGGAACCAAAGGCGCGATGGCTGTGATGCAAAAGTTAGAAAATATCATAACACTTAAGATACAGGGTCTGTAGTAATTTGCACATCCTCTGATATTTCAAAGACATTTTAAAATGTTAAAAGAAGTGCTTTGATAATGGTTGAAAATGTCAGAGAAGATTTAAAAAGTTGTCATTAGCAAGAAAACATAGGGGATTACAAACTAAGAAAGCAGATGATGAAATACCATCATATAGTATGTCGATCCATAAACTGTCATTCGGAAAACAGGTTTTGAGATAGCAGAGGTAATCAGAGTGCTGTACAGCCATGGCTGAGGGTTCATGTACTGTGTTTGAATGAACCAATCTTTGGTTTAATTTGTCCTAATTGTACAGGGATAGGGATTAATTTAACATTGATCCGCAAAATTATGGGTTCTCTAACAATTTCATGTAATAATTTATGTATGCCTAACATTCTTGTCTGTACACTGTGCCTTAAACACTAAAACAAAACACAACATTTAGCAACATTTTTTATGTAACTTTATTCCATATCCATTTCACTGTTCAGATTAGGTCGCTAATTTATACTGCGGCCAATAGTTCATGTAGCGCATTTGAATGAACTGATCTTTAATTTAATTTGTCCTAATTGCGCAGGGACAAGGCTTAAAATTGACATAGATTCGCAAAATCATGGGTTCTGTGGAAATTAACTGTAGCATTTTGTGTATATCTGCCCATCTTGTCTGTACACTGCGCCTTACAAATTAAACAAAACAAAACAGAACCAAATAATGAGTTACTTGCATTTGTTCCAAAGAAAACAATTTCATAAAACCTTTTTGCTACTTTTTTTTAACTATCCCATATCCTTTTCACTGTTCAGATGAGGTTGCTACATTATTCTGTGGCCACAGTTCATGTAGCACATTTGAATGAACTGATCTTTGATTTAATTTGTCCTAATTGCTCAGGGACAAGCCTTAAAGTTAACATTGATCCACAGAATCATGGGTTCTGTATCAATTTACTGTATTAATTTGTGTATATCTGCCTATCTTGTCTGTACACTTTGCCTTACACATTAAACAAATCAGAACCAAATAATGAGTTACCTTCATTTGTCCAAAGGAAACAATTTTACAAAACTTTTAGCAACATGTTTTCTGTAACTTTGTCCCATTCCCCTTTCACTGTTCAGGTCAGGTCACTAATTTAGGCTGCTACCGACAGTATACATTATAGATAGTTGTTCTTGAAAAGGTTTTGTATTGTTTTGTAGTACAATTTGTACTAGATTAGCAACAAACCAATTCTAACACTGCACACTCCAAACAGGAAATAAAGTTTGCCAGATACACAGGCACATGATCCAGCGTACTCTAATAACCCCAACGAGTGGCATTTTATCAGAATATAGCATAGATCATCTGCTTAGAAATATAGGAAATATTGATTAGGATAGAACACCACAATTAAATCTACTAAATAAAAGTATATTACATGAATTATGAATTTATCTTATCTTTGTTTGAACAAATTGTAGCCTATAAAATTATAATACAATTTTTTTACATGTTCTATAAGGTCTGACACACAAAAAACCTCACACTTTTGGATAGTCATTATGGATAGTTATTACGGACCCCAAAGTATAACGTTGGAGAGGGAAATGTCAGAAAATATTGAGGTGTGAGCTACAATTTCTGTGGTACATCACTGTTGTAAATATCCCATTAACATTGATTGAGTAAATGGGCAAACACTGCTCTACGTTGATGACAGCACCTTTTAATGACACAAAATGTGGTACAGAGCTTCAGAGCGGCATGCCAAACAAGCACCAAAAGTTTCATGTTGATAGCATTTACTACGGAAAATATATTGTAATCACAATTATCCCAGTTAGAAGTGTTGAGTTATTGTCCAAAACAAATAAACGTTGATTAAAGCGCCCCCTAATGGCCGATCTTCGCCAAATTTGGTATAGAACATCACAGTGGGACATTGAACAAGTAGCTCAAGTTTTTTGATGATAGCATTTCATTTGGCAGTGATATAATAAAGTTCATATTTCATGGCTAGCTACGAAAATATTTTTGTTTGTCAATTGCGCATAGTTTAACATAACAAATTTATTTTGATAACTTTTGGTCAGGTCCGTCTGGAGATGCTAGGTACCAAGTTTTTTGTGCAGATCGGTTGCACGGTCTAGGACAAGTTCAAAAATGCTGGTTTGCGCATTGCGCAATATTGTGAGAAATCTTGTTATGAAAAATGGGCGTGTCCTATATCATCAAATTCAGCTCCGTTCAAGGTACACTTGGGTATAAGTATGTCTATTGTGCAATGTGTAATGTGGGAGTTATGGGCACAAAACACGTTTCTCACCATTATAGCGCCACCTAGTGGTCCACACGTGTAATTTTTGGTATGTGAGGTCCAATAACTATTGCACATCTACTCTGTAAATTTGAAGTTACTCACATTAGTTTAAGGGGTGGATCCAAAACTGGGTCCCATAGGCCACGCCCCTTTTGACAAATTAGTACCCCACTGTAGGGGTGGCCTCAAGAGTGGCCCTAGATGGTAGCCTCAAAAGTTGGTAAACATCGGATGAGCCGTTGATGAGATATAAACTTTTCGTAGTTATAATTGGCCCTAGTAGCCAATTTTCATACAATTTGTTGGGGAGCCTCAGCTGGACATGTCAAACAAGAATCTAAAGTTTTACAATGATAACATTTTTATTGGCCAAGATATGGCAAAGTTTATACTTAAGTAGCTAGCTACACAAATTTATTTTTGCGCAATTTACGCAATTTTCATCCCATAAAAATTATTTTGATAACTTTTTGTCACATCAGTCTGGTGATCATACATACCAAATTTTGTGCAGATCGGACACACTGTCTCTGAGGAGTTAGAAAAAGTAGGTTTACGATAAATTGCAATTTTTCACGAATAAAAGTACCGGCGGAAATGGGCGTGGCCTATGTCAGAAGATTCAGCTGAACTCAGGGAATGCGTGGATATGTGTATCTTTTATGTGCGATGTACAGTTTGGGAGTTATAAGGGCAAACACTTTTTTTCTGCTATAGTGCCACCTAGTGGTGGAAGTGGCTGAATTTTTCCGTCTGAGTACCCAACGGTGATCTGGACCAGTCCTGAAAACGGCACCCCCTTGATCATGTATGGGTTAGGCTGTAGTAACGATTTTACCGGAAGAATAATAAGAAAAAGAAAAAACCATAGGAAAACAATAGGGTTCCACAGCCCTGCTGGAGCTGTGAACCGCGTTGCTTTGCAACGACGGTACGTTAGAAAAAGTAAGTTTACGGAAAATTGCAATTTTTCACGCATAAAAGTACTGTCGGAAATGGGCGTGGCCTATGTCAGAAGATTCAGCTGAACTCAGGGAATGCGTGGATATGTGTATCTTCTATGTGCGATGTACAGTTTGGGAGTTATAAGGGCAAACATGTTTTTTCTGCCATAGCGCCACCTAGTGGTGGAAGTGGCTGAATATTTCTGTCTGAGTACCCAACGGTGATCTGGACCAGTCCTAAAAATGGCACCCCCACGATCATGTATGGTTTAGGCTGTAGTAACGGTTTTACCGAAAGAATAATAAGAAAAAGAAAAAACCTTAGAAAAACAATAGGGTTCCACAGCCCTTCGGGCTTGGACCCCTAATTAAATAGGAAATCTAACATCAGGGAGCTTAGCAAGTAAATAAGCAGTTGCTTCATAATTACCCAAAATAATTACCTTAAGACAACGTCCTTTTGAGCTTTTGAAAACACACACGTATTAAGGAGCGAAATGGGAGGTTTAAAGAGTCATTCTCACCCTCAGTTTGACCTTTAGCCCACCTATTCAAACATTTAAAAAATGCTTGACCTTCAGGTTAATCCAACAACAAATATACATTTTGGGGTTGGAAGAAATATTCTGACTGCATTACAAGAATATTCCATATTTCTGTGGCTTTGCCCGACAATATTTATTAATATATACTATCTATATTTTGAATCAATTCCCAATGATTCAAAAGTTGTTTCTCCAGAGACACAATATCTTTAATTATTAAACAATGCCTAGTTTTACCTTACCATATCCTTTTCTGCCCCTAAGGATATTAATCTATTTTACTGTGCTCAGAATTTCAGTCTTTATTCAATTTGCCCGATGTCTCAAATGACCAGTTATTAAAGCCATTAGCCTTATCCTTATCCTTATCCTACTCCTACTCTGCTCCTCGGGTGATGTAGGGGCTAAACTCAGGCCCTGTAGCCCCCTGTAGCCCCCAGCACTTAGGAAGTCCAACAAACTTCACTTCAAGATAGAACTGCTAAAGGGTAGGTGTTGTAATCCACTGTAGGGATAGCCTACAGAGCTCTGTCATCTTATTTCCAGCCAAGGAGATTACATATGGACCAATGTGTTTTGGAAACATTCTATTCATTATCCCAAAAATCTACTGGAAAAACCAGTCATGCCCAGATGATATAGAACTAGCAAAGGTAAGGAGCTGGTTAGCATTATCTACATTGGATTTCTTTGTGATTTTAATTGGATAAACACAATGTAAATTAAAAAAATGGCTCACAGACCAGTAGACAATAATGCCATCCTCACCCCCCCAGGGAGTTCTCTTATGCAGACTTCTGTGATAGTAAAAATCTTGGGTTCATGCATATTAATATCAAAAGCCTACTTCGTAAAATGAATCTAGTCACTGCCCTTGCACATTCAGCCAACCCCGATATCCTAGCCGTGTCTGAATCCTGGCTCAGGAAATCCACTAATAACTCAGAAGTATCAATCCCTAACTACAATATTTATCATCAAGACAGAACTACTAAAGGGGGCGGAGTCACACTCTATAGTAGACAAGCACTAGCCTGGCAAGCAAGACCCACATCAAGATGTTGGGTCTGGGAACTCACCATTGGCAGTGCTCATTCCGAGGGGCGGGATAAACGGTTGTCTTTCAAAATCCCTATGCATGCAATAGGATAGCGCTACAACGAACCAGAGCAACGAAGTGTCCGGTCGGCAAAACTCCAGGTTATAGACCTCGTTCAGCTCCCAGTTGTGCCCTAGACACCCTTTGTGAATTGATTGCCCCTCGTTTATCATCTGGGTTTTTGCTATTAGGAGACTTATACTAGGACATGCTCAATGCCTCAAGCATTTTATTATCCAAACTTGACGCAAATCATCAATGAACCCACCAGATACAACCTAAAATCTGTAAACAAGGGCACCCTTATTGATATTGCCCTAACTAACATGCCCTCTAAATACCCCCTCTGGTGTCTTCAGCCAAGACATCAGCGATCACTGCCTCATTGCCTGTGTCTGTAATGGGTCTGCAGTTAAAAGACCTCCACTCATCACTGTTAAACGCTCCCTTAAAACATTTCTGTGAACAGGCCTTTACATTTCTGTGAACAGGCCTATATTAGGATATTGACCTTATCCCATCAGCAGAGGATGCCAGGGGCCTCATGTATAAATGTTGCGTACGCACGAAAAGCTTGCATACGCTGGATTTCACACACACGGTGGGATGTATAAAAATGTACTTGACGTAAGAGTAAATGTGCGGGCCATCACGGAAACATTTGAGCAATCGTGGGAATGTGCGGGCCATCCGCAAAATCTTGTCTGGCTCTGTAACGTCGCGAATTATAACTGATTATACCTAATTACCTCCGCCAATAAAAGTTGGATGATTCACATTAAAATGCCAAACCCCAAAAGCGAAATGCTATTAACTGTTTAATTCATAGTTCATAGTTGTAGATCATAGTTGTGTTTTGTTTAACCTAAACTTACCTCTGGACCCCACCCCTCTGATAATTAGGGCTCAAAGGAGAGTTGTTAACCAGGACGTTGCTGGGAAGTTTTCTTTTTTGTTTGATCCATGCCAGCTAAGGGGTTGTAGTGATGTGAATGCGTATGTTGAATCTTTTAATAGCCAATGTTTGGAAATTCTAGATAAGGTAGCCCCTATGAAATCTAACTTTTTGTCTGTTAAAAAGCCCTGCCCGTGGATCAACTCGTGGATCAAGTAAACGTCGGAAAATAGAGCGCTTATGGAAAACAACCAAACTCGAAGTACATAGGCTCTATCTTAGGGATTTAACTGCTTCTCTAAATGAACTTGTGAAGAGTGCTAGAACTAACTACTTCTCTCAGCTAATATCCTCTAACAACAAAAACCCGAAATTCTTGTTTGATACTATTAACTCTATTGTTTCGCCATCTGTTTCTCCAATTGCGGTGCTTTCTCCGTCAAACAGTAATGTATTCCTTAACTTCTTTGTTGAGAAAATTAGGGATATCAGAGCTAGCATTTTACCTCCTTCTGCATACAAGGTTTGCAGTTTGGCTCTTCCCTA
>JACXGM010016654.1:0-20294 GCA_016801145.1 Umbra pygmaea | reverse complement strand
TGAGGAGCTAAACAAAATAAAAAACATGGCGGACAATTCATCTCGCTTCAAATCTCAACACCAACTTCCAAATAAGACCATATAAAAAATAAAAACGATTTTAACATTCACTTACCACAAAATGATTGTCACTGATGTAGACATGCTAACCAGTCACGGGTTTTAAGTAATCTAATCTTTTTTGTAATAAAGTGTGTTTTCCTGACGAAGTGATAGCTAGCTAGTGGCTGTCATTTCAATACCTGTCAATACACCGGTGGCTGTCTCGTTAGCCTAATGTCTGACCTACCACTCACATTACACACACTAAGTTTTCCACATATCACGGGTTGGGATGTTTATCCATCTAACCCTAGACCCCTTTCTTGATATTTTAAAATATCAAGAAATATCCTACAGTTGACATCTTTATTATAAAAAAAGAGGAATTACGATAGCCTACACCAAAGCCATAGAGAGAGAGAGTTGCGTCAATGGAGGGTAAAAAATTATAATGTCACGTGGTACGGTCACGTGGTTCATGCGTCTCTAAAAAGTTACAAGCGTATGATTTTAATACATTGAAGTCTATGGGAGCAGCTGTAACAAGAGCGATTTTTGGTATGATCTATTATATGAAAGTTGTTTCAAGTGCTGTTTACAAATTTACTAATTTATTTTTAACTGTTTAAGTTAGCTAGTTTTCCTCAAACATTTAAATTTGTTGATTTTATAAACTTACGCTAAATAACGTCAGCTAAAATGTGTCTGCAATGCAGGTTTAAAAAGTAATTTGGATTTTAAAGTTATTACCTCAGTAAGGAGCTGATGAAACGTTATTTCTCTACGGCGACACGGGTAGTATCTCAGTTTGTTTGGAACTGTTGACGGTCTCCATGATCCGCCATTGCTGTAAAAAAACTGACTGATGAAGTGAACGGAGTTGACGCAACTCTCTCTCTCTATGGCTCTGGCCTACACGTTCTACCGGCGAAATTAAGATAGGCTACTTCTCTATGAAAACGGTTGTTTGAATAAGACTTACAAGTTGCCTGCTAATATTGTTCTGCCTATGTTTTATTTATATTTTGTGTAAATTGTTGAGGCATATAGCCTGCAATTGTTTTCCTACACGTTGTTAGCAAATTGAATGATCTCTCTCCCTCTGAAATCATCCGAATGTTAATAACCGGGCGGGTCACCAGACATTCAGGGTTTAGACAATTCATTGATAGGCCTATATATCCGGAGCTGAAGGGATTGCATGTGTTTAATTACAATTTAGCTATGTGTGCTATTACATTATTTTTAATAACAGAGCGAATTAAATTAACTGCATTTTTCTGATGACGGAACGCTATTATGTTCAAGTGCAACGCCACTGAAATGAATCCCGCAATTTAGTTTAAAAACAGTTTATAAAAGATTTTGGGATAAACACAGACGTTCTGTGCAAACCTTATAATGGATGTAGCAATTAGTTAATTTTTCCAAGGTAATGTATATATAGAAAGGTGTTTAAACCGCATATGCAAAAAAAAACATAAGCAAACATTTTATTTACTAGTAGAAATTAGTTTTCACATTTACCTATATTCACATGGTTAATTAGCTAATTCATTTAGGCTTTTTCATGATTACGGCGATTGGTGCTGATTTTGCCCAAACTATGCCAATCTATTCAGGGGGCAATAAACGGGAACGAATACTATATTATTAGGAGTTTAATTAGGCCTAATTATAGCCTGTTAATGACAGCACCTGCATAATAGGCTACATGGAAGTCTGCCCGTATTCATAAAGTTTCGTTTCCCGACAAGATTGCATAATGTGGCATTTGATGGATGTATATAAATGTCCAGAAACAAAATTCAAAGAAACACGCTTATAATGCAAAACTGCACAGATGTTGGCTTGACTGCGTTAACTATAGTGTCGTCAGTACAGTAGCTATAGCAGGCTGATTGATGTTGACAGCAAGGTCTGTATAACCTAAACATTTGCATTGCATAAAAATGCATCACTAAAGCAAACTGGCCAACGAATGCCATTTAAATTAAATGAAACTGTACATAAGTGTTCAGACCTTGTTATAAACGATCTAAATTATCTGTTTTATAGGAACTACTTGATTTGTGGCGTACTAACATGGCAACAGTAAAAGGAGTGGTGGGGGGTACGTTAATGTTTGACGATAACCGCACGCCTCGTGACCATTTTCTTTCGCTAAAAATACAAATTATACATTAATCTTTACAATTAAAATGTTGGCAACTGTTTTATAAGCGCATTAACACACTCAAGACTGTGCGTTGCCAGGGAATAACCGCACACCTCCGCAGTGAAAGCAAAACTGCACTCGGCTTTCAGCCTCGTGGCTTTCTACACTGCTGAGGTGTGCGGTTATTCCCTGGCAACGCACAGTCTGGCGTGTGTTAATGCTTACTTATCATCTCAAGAGGAGGTTATACACTCTTAGAAAAAAATATCCAAAATAATTCTGCAGCTGTCCCAATAGAGAAACCCGTTTAAAAAAGATGTCTTCGTTCCAGTGAGAACCCTTTTGGGTTACGAATAGAACTCTTTCTGCTTACATCCATTTCCACTGAGGAAACTATATGGAACCCACAACGGTTCTAATTGTAACTAAAAGTGGTTCTATGGGGACAGACAAACCTCCCTTTTGGAACCCTTACGTTCTAAAAGTGTTGTCATCACGTTCTACTATACTGTAGTCTTTCAACTAGGCCTACACTAATGCTAGATAGGGAGAGTCAGAAACTCTATAGAAAAACAGCATTGGTTGACAAGGACTCCGGGACATACAACGAGAGAATTTATATACCTTTGTAACTGCAAAAAAAAAATTAAAAAAAAATTGTGTACATTTACAAGTCGATGTCCAGAAATTACCATGTTCTATAAACTTTTAAATGTAATTTTTCATTTGGTTCTCACCATGTTTAATAAGGTTCTGGGAAAACAATGGGATGCATCATAATTTTACGAATAGCATGCCATTACGTTTTGGATGCAACTTCGAATTTGAAGCTTGAAACAAAATACAAGGCAAGCCTTTGCAGCCACATGCAAAGTAACAGGGCATGGGTGTTTATTTTATGAAGAGAAAACGATTAATCTTGTGTCTGTGTTTCTGACACCTGCTTCACCAGTCTTTAGAGTACCGACACATCCCCCTCCAAGCAATTGAGGTTTAAATGACGTTGAAGAGACGTCTTTGTGGTTGAAAAGATGATGAATAGACGTTGAAAAGATGTCTTTCAAAATATTTTGCTCAGTGGGTTTTCAAGAATATTCATCTTCAACATAGCTTCCGGTTGCCCCTGAATAACTGAGGTTGGAATTTTTCTCAGGCATTTAATTTACCTGCTACGTCAGTTTACTGTCTGTATGCCATGTTACTTCTACTGCAGATGGAACGCTTATCTAATAACCGAGCATCTTCTGCTATATGACACAGTCCTTCAGACGTTCTCTACCTAACAACACTCATACAATTCATTCTTTTAACTCATCCACACACAGCCAATCAGCTCCTGTGTCCTGGCAATGAAATCAAACTGTCACCCCTCATTTATCAGGTGTTTAGTGTGCAACTGTGTGTCCCAAATGGCACCATACATCCCATGAAGTCGCTATGGGGTATTGGTCAGAAATAGCTCACTGCATAGCGGATCGGGTGTTGTTTGGGACTTAAACAAACGTCATATGCAAGAGTTAAGTCTTCGGGAAGCAAACTGCGCGGAGAAGACGCTCGACAGTCAGATTGCTCGGCTTGTCGTGGCTCATTGACTGAGCTCTTGGTAAAACAAACATGTTCTCCTGGTCTCCTTCCCAAATAATTAAAAAGGGAACAACTGGCGACAGCAAATGTCCCCTGACAAGAGCAGGATGTCCATACAACAGGATATCAAACTAACTATCACCGACTGATACGGATGAGCAGGAATATACCAGCTCATCCATTATGGATGGAATATGTGAGTAATGCTGATCCAGTGTATTAGACAACAGGGTTACAGTAAACCTGAAGGAGAGAGGAGGGTCTCCAGCAGAGACTTCCGAAGACCTTCACTGACTTGGCGGGGAAACTAATGCGGTGGTGTCAGAGCAACCAAAGGGCACTCGTGGAGGACTCGCAGCATTCCCTTACGTAAGCTGTTGACAATCATTTCCTCCGGCATTTACATCAAGTGGGATGTTAAATGCTTTTATAGCTACATGTTTTCCAAGTAGCACCTTGTGACTTCAATGGTCACATTTTTATTATACAAAGATGTTAGTGAATAATATAGCATGGTATTATCTTTATAAAAGGGAAATGAATTAAAATGGTTGAAGATTATTGGTATACTGTATCCAATGCTAGACTAATGATTAGCAGTAGACACTGTGGTGGCAACAGGCAGCATGATGGTCAGACCAGTGCTTTTAAAACCTTTCCTGGGGTCCCCAGCGAGTCCTTGTAACTGATGTATTATAGAGCCAGCACACCTCAATCAGCGTGTCCGCTAATTACAATGACCTTGACTAATTGGTACAGGTGGGCTAGTTGAAGGCTAACTAAACGGTGACCACTGGGTTAAACAACAGTCCAATACCCGACAGGTTGACGGTTGTAAGCCTTTGGATAAAAACAAAAACTGCTGAAAAAAAACAGTCACACTGCCCTTGAGCAAGACACCTTACCCAAATTGCTCCTGTAAATGGCTCTGGATGCATGTTCTAAATTAATGGAATGTAAATGATATTCAGATCGCCTGGTGAAACAAAGAGAAACCCCTCCAGGTAACCAATTAAGTTGGAACCAGTTGAACAGCAAATGAATGCTAGACTGGCTTGTGGCTAAAATGCTGGTATAAAGGACAGTATTGACCTAGCCACTTGACAGTATGTGCAGCAGTTAAATGCATCTACAGAAACATAATTAGACTACCTTCCCGCCTTGGTATATATTTCAACATGAATCAACATCTAAAAATACCCAGGCGGATTTTATAAACTGATCGTCAGAGCACATTCGTAGAGTCCCTACTGCAGTGGATCAATATGAGGGGTGGGGTGAAATATACCAAACAACGATATCTGCCTCCGTCTTCACATTTCATACATTTTAATGAAATCTTCAAAGCAATGAATGAGGAGCCCTCATTGTAATGCCATTAAGAATAACTTATTTAATATAATAGATTACATCGCTCTTTTCTCTCTGTCCCCAAATTGTTTTGATGAATATGAAACTGCTCCCGGAGCGCCGTCTGAGGGCGCCGGTGTCCAGTCAAAGCGGGACGGAGCAGAATGGAGTGAGGGAGAAACCAACGACGCAGTCAGGGCAGCTTCAGACCCACAACGACAGCACACAATTAACCGAAAACATCAAATATGCATGAGAATATAACTAACCTATCCCTAACCACGTGATGAAAACCAACTGCCTGGCACCAGCCATATATTGCTGACTCTAAGTAATGCAAACTAACACTTCATTAAATCTCAGATCCCCTGCCAAAAAAAGTTTGACAGTTAAAATATTTATAGAACATTGCCAAGTTAATTATCTTGACTTTTTCTAAATTATACATCATTTAGCATATTCTCGCAAGCCGTGACGTACATTATACATACACCAATTCCGCCAAAGCTTGCTAGATACCCAGAAAAGAAAAGTGGAACATCAGCATATTGTCTCACGATCCCCTGGGCTTGGAGCTGTTGGCAGGTTTGTTTCTTGTTGTGTGTGATTAAACAAGCATCAATTGTGCTCCATTGTCATAGTTGGTAACAAATGAAATCACCTCTGAGGTAATATTTCTCAAATCACATAAAAATACAAGGATATTGTAGCCACTTCAAGTATAAATAAACCAACATTTTAGCAGAATACACAGAACGAGTGTAGAAGTTAATCTGAAATGTGTACTGCTGTAGGTCTTTGTATTTATAGACTGAAGCATCCCAGAGTAGATACAACATGTTGACCTACGATCAGACCCTCCATGCAATATGTAATATTTGTCATTTTAAACCTGGGTGGTAGTCTGGATTCTGGATGCAGATTGGCTGGAATCTGTAAATCACACAAATTACCTAGACATAAAAATATCTGTTTGCTGTTTAGGCTGGTAAGCAGTTTATAATAGCAATAAGGCACCTTAGGGGTTTGAGTATGTGGCCAATACATCACAGATAAAGGCTTTACTCATGCACTACACTTTGCATTGTGCATAAGAACAACCCTTAACCACGGTATGCTGGCCATATCCCACACCACCTCAGGCCTTATTGCTTGAATGATCTAAAGGAAACACTGATCTTATACCAGCATTCTTACTCTGAGAAACATTATGAAGACAAGTGCTGGCCTCAAGTAGTGTAGCAGGAGCTGTTAAAGACTCCAGCTCACACATCAAACGCGACCTACAGTGATCTGTTAGAAAGCCACATTATGCTGCTGCACACTAAAGAAATTCAAATCAGGTCCGGTCTGTATTGTTGTATACATTGTAGCAAACTTTGTTCACATTCTATCTGCATTAGGGTCATGCTCCCCCGATATCACAAAATATCAAAATAACGCAAAAAGACAATCAAACGCACTAACACTGGTGAAACGTCCAGGGACCTGCGCTTTATGTTATGCAAATGAGGACAAAGGATACAGTTTTTGTATTCTACTTCCTCTAGCTTTCCTTTTGAACACTGTATTTATTTAATAATTTTCTCATATTGTAAATCCCTTCACATATATAGGCCTTACAATCCAATACGCCAAGACATTGCTTTATACATTTCAGACCAGCTTCGCTTTCTCATACTCCCTCGCGTCGCTGTGCAAAAAAAAGAAGGCTAAACGACCACTGTTGTTTTTCATTCTAATAATGCTTACACTACCACACACTCTCATTATATAGTGGAAGTTATTGATTTTCCCCACATCCATTCTTGGTCATATTGGCAATTGAATTTATTGTAACTGACAAGTGTGAAAATGCATGGTTATCCAGGAAGTGCCTATAGAGGATAAACTCAATGTCTGGGGTTTCCTGCAGCATATTCAAGGGGTGAAAACCTTAAGCCTTCCCCAAAGCTCTACGTGAGTGTTAATAGACAGAATGCCAGACTGATCTCGTTCTATAACATAGCATACTGGTCTCAGTTTATAACATAAAAAGTTACACTTTTTGACAGACCCACAACATTTCCATTTCAGAAGATCTGTGATGCAGAATTTACAAACATAAAGCAGCTGGTCTGAAAAGACCGTCCGACTGAACATTTGCTTGAGCGGACAGTGCCCACATCTATAGTGTGTGACATGATGTCATTGGTCATAGAGGACCAGAGTCATAGGGATATCTTATGGGCCTTGGTTTAAAAGAAGCGCAGCATTTAGTGTCTAGGTTGTCAATGTATGGTACACATGCATATGTGTCCTTATGTAGGTTGTGCTTGATAAGAACATCCAGACGTATTGTGGAGACATACGAGACGCCCTAAAGGCAGCCCTCAGTCTTGTGTCAGCCTGTCTGTCTTTTTGTCTGCCTGTCTATCTTCCTGTCTGTCTGCTCAACTTTTGCCCCAGAGTCCTTACCATTCTGTCCTCCATTACCGCACCTGGTTCAGTCAGACTAAAGACCAGGGACTAGTTCTACGGTCTACCCTGGACATATTCATTGGAGAACAACAAGGGAAAGATAGAATAACTTAAAGGTTCATGGAAGGACGGAGAAAAAGCTTACAATCATATAAATAGAAACAATCCCGACAGCACGTGGCATTCCATATTGAGTTGCTTTCATTTCAAATTCGTATTCCATGTGTGACCCTACCCTAAGCTCTGGGCCCTACCCTCCATTCAAATGGAGCATGAAATGACTTATCAATGCACAGATCCTTGTTATACGGGGAGCCACAGAGGCAGCCAAGAGTAGCATAAGTATTGAAAATTAATTGTTTCTTAATGTGCACGTCTCAGTCGTCAAGCCGCAGTTGAGCAATGCACCATTAATGTGTTTAATTAGCCATGCAACATCTCCACCATTGGTAGTCCCATAGCACACAGATAGCATAGTATCACAGCACACAGGTAGCATAGTACCGTAGCACACAGATAGCATAGTACCATAGCACACAGATAGCATAGTACCATAGCACACAGATAGCATAGTACCGTAGCACACAGATAGCATAGAACCATAGCACACAGATAGCATAGTACCATAGCACACAGATAGCATAGTACCATAGCACACGGATAGCATAGCCAGCATCCCAAATGGCAAACAGCACCCCCCCCCACAAATACTCATCCCCCACCAATCATCACCTGCTTGTAGTCATCTGAAGGAAAGACTAATTTTTGACCAAGTACATCGCTAATTCTCACAGTTACCATTATGGCTGTCATGATTATGACATTTTGCTGACGATTAATTGTCACACAGATAATTGCGATTAACAGTTTAATTGTTGATTTTTTATTTTAGGCCAATATCCTTATCTACATGCACAGGCAAGAAATTCCCTTCTCCGCATGCTAAGTTGTTTTGTATTTAACAGCTGCGTTTATGATAATGCAATGTAACGCAGAATACTGTTAACATGTGCCATCAGGTTAAATATATAAGCCCTCCAGTAATGAAAATCAAAAGAATAACATTTGTAAACATTACCCTTTAAAAAAATATTACACTCAATTATATTAGAAGATTGTTAAATAATTATTTACCGTTTTGAACAACATTCAAACATTAATACATTCTTATATATGTTTCAATGTTTTTTACCGATTTACATTACTTTTATGGCTTTTATTCTGAAGGCGAATGTAGGCGCAACTAGATATCCATTGTTCCGCCTAATGCTACATTCAGACCAAACGTGAATTGAGCAACCATTTTAAGTCAATGTAAAGACATGTTTACGAGTGTCTGGAAGTCCTGCGGCATGATAGACGTGTTTAGCATGGCGCGATGGATGCATTTCTGCCTGGTCCACGCGTGTAGTTTGTGCGAAAGAGGCGAATTGAGCCTCTGGTGCAATACATGCGTTACACGCAAGTGATTTCATTTGGTGCTTTTTGTGCATTCATGCGTTTGAAGCGAATTTGCATCTCACGCTCGAGTTGAAAAAGCTGAACTTCTGCATCTATTCGCGCCGCAGAGCCTGCTTGCTGCTGTGCTGTCACTTCATGAAGTCATGTGATATGATATGAACTCCTGGACTTATTCCACATTCATTCAACATGGAGGAACAACTGATATTCGCAGTGAGCAGTCATACTATGCTATATGATACAAGTTCATATTTCTACAGAGACAGGAATAAAAAGGATCTTTCTGCTCTCCGGAGCAAATACAGAGTGGTGACTCTCGGTTAATGCTCGATCAACATCAGCCATCTTGCAAACAGACAATCCGCTTAGCACTTGCCACTCCCACAGGAAGCAAATTTTGCCTCAAACGCGCATCTATTTAGCTTCGAATGCTTGCTTTATTCAGGTTTCCTATTTGCTTTGAACACATGAGTGGATTCAAATTGTTCAAGCTTCCTACTAGGTGCGACAGAAGCGAATTTCACGCTCAGTTTGCGTTCGATTCAGACCAAACACGAATTAAGCGTGAAATTCTCAGTTGTCCAAAGCACAGCTTTCCCAGTAGGGGAGAAATACTGTCAGTGGTGTAAAAATAACAAATTTAGATGGAAATCTATGATGCGGAACAATCCAAATAATTGTAATTTTTTCCAAATAAATGCTGTCTCTTTAAATAAGGTAATTATGTTATAATTGCGACAGGCCTAGTCTACACTCAACTTCTACTGGACTAAAAAATAAACAAGTTACAAAAATTGTAAAGAAAAATAAAGTCTTATCCAGCCTGATCTCTCAGAATTCTGTGAAATTACCACGGACCCTTAACTTCAAAATCCGTGGCAGTTTCACGGAATGGCAGAAAATTCTGTGAAATGAACACGGACCAAAATCCGAGGCAGTTTCACGGAAAAGTCTGCGATGGGCACACAGTGAGATCTTGCTTTTAACTTGATCTAAAACTTACCCGAACCCTTACCCTAACCTTAACCACTCAGAAACCTTGCTGTAAATTCGATGTAAGCCTTACCTAAACCCTTACCCTAACCTTAACCACTCAGAAACCTTGCTGTAAATTTGATGTAAGCCTTACCCGAACCCCTAACCTAACCTTAACCACTAAGGAAACTTGGCAGTTAACTCCATGTAACATGTATTATGTCGTAATGTATTGTTTGTAACCATGGTGACATTGAGGAAAAAGGATAAAAAAGCACATTTGCAACAAGTCTGCATCGCGCTGGAATAGAAAACAAAATACATGCAAAGTGTCCGCATGGATTCAAACTCGCAATCTCTGGTGTGTGAGTCGCATGTTTATACGCCTGCCCATCATCCCCAACCTGCCAACCTGCAAGAACTACGCTATTTACACTAAAGAGCACGTTGAGCACGTTGAGAGATTACGTTGGCCACAGATATTGTCACTTGTTCATTTAATACTTTGTGTAGCCTCGGCCAAGATTACAGCTCAGTCTTCTCCTATAGAGGGTGTTGAACACATGACAAGGGATCTGAGACTGGTCCTCCATACTGAATCTCTCCAGATCCTTCAGATTCATGTGGACTCTCCTCTTCAGATCGTCCCAGGTTTTCTATGGGGTTTAGGTCAGGGGACTGGGATGGCCATGGAACAAACTTGATTATGTGGTCAGTGAACCATTTTTGTGTGGTGCTTTGTGTAATTATCCTGCTGGAAGATCCAACCACAGTCCAGTTTAAGCTTCCTGTTAGAGTTGGTCAGGTTTTGATTTAACCTCTTAGACCCCTGATTGTCAAACTCATACCCAAAGTTAACCTCTTGTTTCATCGGACCTGAAGCAAGAAGATACATCATATTTGACAGACAACTACAAAGCCATACATTGGGGTTAGAGGCTGAAAACACTTCTAATCATGTCCCCCAGGGGATGACAACATATGTCTAAAATTCTAGAATGATAGACCCATGAGCCAATGAGCTATAGCATTATTTGTAAAAGAAAATCTTCACAGAAAATGCACCGTGATGATGCGTCATCCGGGTCTTGACACAGACCATCCAATCTGTTCGGTCATATATCTCTTGCATACTAAAGTTAAAATTGAAGATTTTGGTATATTTTAACATCTCCGATTCATAAGGATGACTAATATGATGAATACGGAGAGATTATGGCACGTTTCACATGCGTCTTTGGTTCGGAAGTGTGTGCCTACGCTTCAGACACAAAGCACTGCGGTTATGTTCAGATTACATTCCGGTAATGTTCCGATAAGAGTTATTGTCATTTTCACATAACAAAATTGATTTGCCTGGGAAAACTATGCTTTATGTCATTACTGGGTTTTCTTTGATGAAGAAAAAGAAAGATTTTTGACTGTAAGAACAATTTTTGTTTGTTCTCAATGTGTTATGACCTCACTGTGTTATGCTATGTAGCTGCTTGCAAGCTAATGGCTTTGTTTACAAGGCACGTAAAACAAAAGCTATTGTTAAACAGAGACATTAGCTACATTTGTGGGATTCTAAGCTTTCCATACATATCAGACATGTATATATTTACTAAAAATTGCAGTTGTGAGCAGTGATTCTAATCCACCTTCTATTTTATTTGAGGCGCACTTGTACAAGCCATGTACCTCACATTATTACGTGCCATGCTATTGTTGTCAGCGCTATTGTAAAACGGAGACATTTGCTAAATTTGTGGGTTTCTAAGCTTTCTATACATATGAGACATGTAAACTGTATATAAACCAAAAATTGGACTTGAGATCTATAATTCTAAATAGTTAATATCTGCAGGTACTTGATCGAGTCCATGAGCCCATGTATCCTTACAATTTGTCTAGGGCAGCATCTTTAACCACGCAAACCATCAAATGATTACATCTCCAGTTGCTTTAAACTTCTTAATTATTGTCTTGATAGTAGAAATGGGCATTTTAAACCATTTTCTTATAGCCATTTCTTGATTTGTGCAGTCTTTTGTGGCACATCATTAATGTGTGAACTCCATTTACCTGATCAATTTGGTCTTAAGAAGGGACTTCCCAAAACTTGTGAACTCAGAGTTACTCAGAAAAGTACTTTGTCCACCTCTGTGTAGGACTCAATAACCACACCATACAACACCTTTGATGTAGCCTTCACTCCAAAAGCCACCAAACTAACATAACAAACACCCTTTCCATGAAACCCAGCACCAAGCCTTAAAGGTACAATAACCCAAACCCTCGCAGTCCCGCAGGGCATAACCAAGTCCAACCGGACACACACTAGCACGTTTTCAAACATAACACATGGCTTACCGCGTCAATGTTCCTACTCACTCAGACGACCTTAATAATGTAGAATATGAATAATGTACTTCAGTTAGATTTCTCTTTTGAGAATTCCTAGAACTGACAAAAATCGGGCCACTCGTGTTTTGGAGAACAATATTCGCATTAGTTTTTTTTCAATCATTTTACTTAAATTCATTCTTTCATTTTTGTAAAGATTTTCAATGAGAGATCAAGAACACTTTGTACAGCACGTTTTGCTCATATTTACCAAACGTACCGATAGTTAGTAGAAGGCATTGTAACTCCTAGGACTAAAATTGGCAGGCCAGTTAACAACCTGCATTGGTCCCATGACCATTTAAAGAGCAGTATTGTAAAAGAGCAGAGTGTTGTTCAGCTGAGACAGCATACAGATGTAGTACTACCAATGCGAGAAATGAACTGGACCCATCAGATTCTGACTCCTCTCTATGTTTCTTCACAAGTTCCAACATACTTAATAGTTTTTACCAGTTAGTGTATATCAACAACTTCTCGTTGTTCCTTGCTCTTTGGGGGTTTTAAGATGGTATCTGTATCAGCACTTTTAGCTAACTGCTGAGGTAAAAAAAGAGCTTTGTAAAATACATTAAATCGATGGCATGATTGTTCAATTACCATAGGGAGCAAAGTACAAAAATGTTGGCATTCATTGCAAAAGCTGCATATTCACTGTAGTAGCTGTTGCAGCTTGAAAACATTACAATCTGTGAGAGTACAACATAGACAGTGATGAGACGCAAACACAGAGAGAGCAACTAATGGGCTCTTTTGCAATTAAATATATAAAAATATAGTGCACAGCTTTTACATAAGGGCATAGGGTCTCTCATAGAGTTATTGTCAATGACAGTGTTCAAAAGAGAGTGCTCAAAATAGAGCGCCAATTGGAACTGAGAGGTTTTGTGGAGCTCATGTGTAGCTGCTGTTTGGCAGGTAGTTAATGAGGATCCAAATTATATACACACACGCAAAAAAGAAAATCCCCTCTAGGTTACCATGTCTAGAATATTAAGCATTTGGTGACAATTGTCAAAACAAACTCAATTATTTCAAGGTTCTGCAGTCTAGCTGTTCCCTCCCCTTTACATGGCCTATTTAGCAGTAATGGCCTGTTGCTTGTTGGTACTTAAACACCCTTGGGCAATTGCCAAGAATAAGACAGAAATATGTTGAATTGACAGGCCATATCCAAAAGCTATAAAACCTTTTGTTAGTACAATTTTATGCAAAATTCCTTTAATATTAACAGAACATTTTCAATTTCCCGTTAAGGATTATTTTTTTATATGTAAGGTGAAGTACAAAAGTATTAGACTTCTTTACAACCTGGGTTTGGCTTGGTGACATTAAGTAAAATTTAAGTGAATTATATGGGCATACAATGGCTACTGTCTGTTCAGATGCCTTCTGCACTGCAGCAGATCAGACTGGAGAGATGGGCAGCTGAGCTGGGGTACACACGAGTTCAAGCATTACTGAACCTGTGCCAGGGATCTTTGACCTTCTATTAGTGAGCTGAATATATCTTGCAAACTGTTCTGTAACATGTTAAACTCAATAAGGTGTTCTTCAACATTTCATTGAAATGTCACACACTGCTAATTTGTTTTGTAGCATTGTAAGTAACCCATGTGTTAAGCTGACAATTTGGTTACAATATTTTTGTTAGCGAGTGAAACACACTTAATTTACATATAATCCCCCCAAAATACGTTTTCTGTCAATAAGCAATGCATTACTCATCAAGAGTTAACGATTTTACTTAATTGTGTTTTATTTTATAGTGCAAAAATACAACATTAGCCTTGGAATATAGCACCTGTGTATAAATACACATAATTAATCTATTTCTACTATAATGGAAATTAGGCAAATTCTTATTATTTTAAGGAAATTACAATAGCTAGACTACTAGACTAGACTGCAGTACTGTATGTTGGCCACCTTTTGGAGTTGTATTTTTCCATATTTCTCCCATTGAATATCAGATTTGTTTGAGGGTTGTATTAATACAGGGAAAACACCATAGAAATAGAATGGATAGAAAGGCTATTGAACTGCTTGGCGTGGTCATTCGATTCTTACAGAACAATATGGTGATTGTTGTTATGCGACTCGGTTTAATGCGGAAGTAGTCCGCTAGATCTTTGCAATGGATGATACACAAAAATGGCTGCCTCTCTGACCATTCTTCTACATTGATTTGAATTGGAATGGCCTTTCTATAGATTCCATTTCTATGAAAAACACACCAAAGGCAGGTGCTTGCTTCATTTGTTTAGTGTGCAGAGTAATCAAATTCAATGTTCAGGTTTGAAAACGTTATTGCCCACCTCTTAATTCTACCCAATAAAATGGATAATCAGGGTCAGTTGTTAAATACCTTGGGAAACAATCAGGCCTGATTTGGACCAGCGCTGTTTAACATAAATCGGACTGATTTTATCCCTTGCTATTAAAGTGAAGTAGCAGACGAGCTCCAAAAGCACCTGACACCATGGTAAGAACAAAGTCCTGAACATGTTCGGAAAACAGATGTGTTTAGTCACTTATTCACACTGCACACACGTAAAGTGGGCTCCAAAATTACTGGCACCCCTGACTGGCAATGCACAAACCATACTGTAAAAATATATCAATAATACAATTATAGAGAAAAACTCTAAATACCAACATGGGTAGTGAGTGCGTAATGTAGCTGAAGTGGAATGTAGGCAGAGACAAGCACGTTGTTGGAATGAAATAGTTCACTTCAGAAAAAAAACTAATGGAAAGTAACCAGCATACAGCAACAAACACATCAATACAGCAGTACCTCAGTAATGATTGATGGCCGATACTACTGTGCCCGTCTGGCAGGGTTATATACACTTAGGTCGTAACAGAATGAGTCCTAATAACATATAGGGATCACCTGTGGTGATCAGCCACCCTGATCCCATAGTAACCATTGTAGCCCTCTCGGTGGCAGCCATGTCCGAGCCAGCCATTATAACACCTATTTAAGTTAATCTAAGGCTTAAGGTACTATATTGAGCCATTAGAGAAGCAACAAAATCCCCAAGAATCACTGTGAAATAATTGCAGGCCTTGGTGGCGTCTTGGAGGTACCAGGTTTCAAAAAGCACCATCAGACACCACCTCCACAACCACAGCCTCTTTGGAAGGGTGTCCAGAAGAAAGTCCTTTCTGATGACAAGACACAGACGCAAGAGCTTAGAGTTTGCCAAACGCCATTTAAATGATGACTGGAAGGTGCTCTGGTCAGATGAGACCAACATTGAATGTTTGGTCAGATACACCATTGGCATGTTTTGCATCAAAACAGAGATGCATACAAGGAGAGGCGCCTCATACCCAAGGTGAAATATGGTGGTGGGTCAGTAAGGTTTCAGGGCTGGTATTATTGTATTGTGCACACTGGTTGATTAATTGGTATTTTACTATAAATGTATCAATAACTTACATTTATTTAAAGTTAACCAATCACGGAGTATTTGGGATTATTGCACCTGCTAATGTCATAGTTACATGGTTATTCAGGCAGGCAGGCAGGCAGGCATTATTCCAGGTTTACAGTAGCTGGTGTTGTTTATTACACCTGATATGGTTACGTGGTTGTTCCAGTGTACAGGGTTTAGCTGGTGTTGTTTATTACACCCTAAACCACAGCAGCCGTTCTTAATGCAGGTCACGGGTGATAAAACATTCTAGTTGTTGGATCTGCTCCCTCTGGCTGGATTCCATTGGGAATTACTAGTCACTTTTCAAACCAGCGGATTGCTATTTGAAAAGGCTTATGTGCAACAGAAGCCAGAAATAGTTTTAGGCCATGATATCGGCAACAAGTAGGGCATAGCTAGAAACCTTATTAAATATGTCAAATGTAGGCACACAAACTTTCATTTGAATTTGTTTAATTTAATAATCAATATAGAGTATCTCTTCCATGAACTCAAAAGGCATGCAGGGTAATATGCCTAAAAACATTTTTTGCACGATACTATTTGTAAATGTGTTTACAAACTTTCACAGAAAATATGTTTTCAGTGTTCAGATCCTCCACATTTGATTTTAGATTGTGATTTTCTTGCATTCTACACGTGCGTTCAATCCTCCTCCAGTTGTATGTTTTCCTTTCCTGTTTAAATGGATATCTCACAAATAAAAATGGTAACATGGCCTCCCTAAAGAGGAATTAATCACGACGAACTTCAAGAAGAGTCATTGAACAGTTTTGGGATGGGTACTTTTTTTTGGCATACAGTACCTAAACGCCTGTTGTTAAGTTTCAAACACTGAAATATACATAATAAATGTCACAGATTAAATGGTTGCATCAGGTGTATCAATACATGGGATTAGAGCCTTCCTTCCATGCATAAAATAATCAATATTTATGTTCATTAATTTAATCCGGTGTGAACAATTAGAACGCAACCTTGTGTCTGACATTTGAGTGAAGGTAAGGACAAGCTTAGGGCGTAGACTGAACATACTCCTACCCATAGAAATAGAATGGATAGAAAGGCCATTGAACTGCTTGGCGTGGTCATTCGATTAGTACACAACAAGATGGCGATTGTTATTAGTTGGCATGGTGACAACACGCAAATCAGTTTAATGCGGAAGTAGGCCGCGAGATCTTTCCAATGGAATGGTACACATAAAAATGGCTGCCGCTCTGACCATTCTGCTACCTTGATTTGAATTGGAATGGCCTTTCTATCCATTCTATTTCTATGCTCCTACCCATCTAAAATCACAATATCAAACTGCAAAAGCATCTGATTTTCATTTCAGTTTCTATTGTATTCTGATGAAGGATAAATGTCAAAGTAACAATTCATTGGTAATCAGGAAAAATCACTGGCCTTTGTAAAACAACAAGCTGTCTGTGACAATCGACGTCATCCACAACAGACACACATCCTTCCCACGCCTTAGATTTCAACATTCAGGCAGAAAGGGACGATAATGAGCTATCCAATGCAGAAAAAGAGAACTAGTATGCATTTATTTTTTGCTCTAATCAGCAAAGTGTAAAAGCTGTATCCTCATGCACTCGCTATCCCTAATCTAATTAGAATTCATTAAACTACGCACAAGTTCAAGGACTCCAATGGGCTGAGGCCATTACCCCAACCTTCCTACGTGTCACCGTGCAGATCTGGGTCAGTTTTTCTAAAGCGTCTCAGAGTACAAGCGCTGATCTAGGATCAGGTTTTCCCCCCTCCCTCGTTAATGAGTAAACCCCCCTGAAGTTATAGAGTAGGAACAGATGTCATTTCTAAAACTGTTCCAAATACCGACCTTCTCTTTAGAATGTGCACTACTGTTCGAAGGACCTTGTTCGTAATGCCTGTGTTATAATAGGGTGCCATTTGGGAGACGAGCCACCATTTCAGGGATGACTAACCTCGCCTGCTACCTTCTCTCATCTCTTATAATCACTGGAATGGGGAGCACAGAACGAGCTTCATTTAAATGAATGCAGTGCGTTTGTTTTTGTAGCGGTTTGTTCTTCCTTGTTTGGAAGCCGGTTCATCGTCGTATGAATGCCTAGTCATGCAGTGGGCCTGTTGTCTTCGTTTTCAACTCCAGTTATTCATATGAATGCATGCAGGTAGACCAAATTACCCTCAATTAACCTTATTCTCATAATGTTAGCCTTTCAAAACCAAAAGTGCTAGAAATGACTGAAAAGCAACACAATATTTAGGGGTACATGATAAGTAGATAATGATTATATATATACAGTGTGTGTGGTTTATGTACTGTATTTCATGCAGTCATTCAGTTTAGTCATACCAAAATACCATTTATTTTAATATTAAGACCTCATCAATTGGAATCTTAAAATACATATTGTGTATTCCACCCTTTGATTTCATCATTACACTATCTTATTTGACTTGACCATTATGATTCTTAATAGATGGCACAACATCTAATGGACAGAAGCCATGTCAAACGTCTAGAGATTATACTTTAATATCTTTACAAATGTTATGTAATCCATATACATAATAAACATGTCATAACCTAGTGCTTCCAGTCCACTCACAAGGAACACCCATGAAAAAAAAAGACAATATAAATAAAATAGATAATAAAATGATATTGCAAATTGTGTGGCCATGCTTCACCAGAGGTGAATGTACTGTAAACCACCGCTGTGTAATTTGCAGGGATGCTGTACTGGTAAAACACATTAGTCTCCACTTAACTGCAGTGTAATTCTACAATTAAACCAATAAAAAATGTAATCTTCTTTCACCTTATATACATTATATCTATTGTTTTTTTTCTTTAAATATATTTATCCTTAGAACAGGAGACACCCAAAACAAACTATCATTATGCAACGTCTGTAGATTCTAGCTATTTGACTGTACAGGATAACCAATACCTCTTCTTTTTTTATTTAGACACTGATGCGTGTGTATCTGTGTTTGTAGCATGGCATGGTTGTAAATATAGTAATTACCTACTCTGATTGGGCTATAACAATCATGTAAATAAATCTCCACATTCTCACCACAACACGCTACGCATTATAACCATTAGCCACTCTGCTGCTAAATTACAGCTCGGAAAGACCGTGCAACACATTTAGAGATGTGCAACCAAAAATAAACTTTCTACTGAGGGAATGGATTGCAGAAAAAACCATAGTTGCTGAAAACAATTTTGTCAAGCTAGGGAAACATATTGTTTAGATCAATTTCAGCAACCCCCCGGTTTGGAATGATTCTCTGCAACTCATTTCATTTCCGTTTTTTCTTCTCAATTTCACACATTTAAAAGCAACTTGTTTCTATGTTTTAGTCAGTACGCTCACTTGCCTGGGGATTTGTTTTCCTCCCCCGCTGAGAAACTTAAGGGTGTGTAGCAGTAGGCATAACCAATGGGCCATTCCACAGCACTATCAACACTGTTAACATTTTTACATTTTACTCATCTATCCTGAGCGACTTATTGTAAGTACAGAGACATTGCCCCTGGAGCAACTTAGGGTAAAGTGCCTTGCTCAAGGACACAATGAGATCTGGCACAGTTGGATTCAATGCCCTAGAGGTATTGGTGTAGTTTGATTTCAATGGTTCACTTCATTCATTTAAAAGTTAAGTAAAAGTTATTTTTGCAGAATCCTTCACTTTGAAACAGTGGAGGAACCAGTAGAAGCTGACATTTAAGGAAAAATGTCAAAGGGTATTTTAAAGAGTGTTTTAATCATTGTTAATAAAAGATCCATAAGAATAACCTACCTACTGAAACATCCACTCGAAAAGGTTATTCAAAATGTTATTGGAGGAACCTTTCTAAAGTTGTTCTTTTAAGAACCCTTTTAAAGGATTCTTGGAAGATTTTTTAGTGGTTCTCCGACAGTATCCATGTGAAGATCTTTTTCTTTTAACGGACCCACCGGGAACCGTTTCTTATTTCAGTGATACAGTATCCCTCACGTGTTCTGGGTCTACAACGACCTCTTGTTTAGTACTTCACAGTCCGCTCAGCGAATCATGATTTGTAAGTTGCATAAAATCAGACAGATTAACTACCTGTTCAAACAGATCAGTATTCAGGCATGGAAGTCCGGCTGTTAAAGCATCGAACCATTGACCAAGAGGTTGCTATGTTAAATCCCCAAACCAAGGTAGGAACATATCCTGTTCTCTGTTTGAGCATGACTTGTAAGCCTGGTCTCTCTAAAAAACAATTGCCTTTTGTTTTACATTAGAACAATTTGCATCCTCAAAATGTTGTATTTAAGCAATATGGCTGGAAGGGCGAGGTCGTGGTATATGGCCAATATGCCTCTACTTCCAGTTCTAAAGGTGGTGGTATATGGCCAATATGCCTCTACTTCCAGTTCTAAAGGTGGTGG
>JACXGM010016653.1:0-20296 GCA_016801145.1 Umbra pygmaea | reverse complement strand
ATGTTCAAGGGGGCCAAATACTTTCGCAAGGCACCGTATAACCTGGAATTGACACTTAATGAAATCCTAGTATTCCGGTGACTGAGCCAAAAGGTCCTCGAAGATGGTGTGGGTGTGACACTTGCCAGAGGAGGCATATACGGTCATTTTTCTGCAAAATAACTGCTAAAGTTTGAAGCTGGTTTAGTTAGCATACCAACTCAACATTTATTTTGTTGTTACTTGTTAATAGTATAACTGTTATATATTATTAAATTATTGTAGTTGTTTGTTAGGTGACTTAGGTTTAATTATTATATATTTAAGTAATTTAAAACATTAATATTGTTAAATTTAAATAATTTTCAAAAAAATTCACACTATTGTAAACAAGCACTGCAATGCTCTGTTATCGTATCCAGGTCCGTGCCGAAACAGTTTGAACTTTTACTTTAAAAAATACACTTTTCTATAAAAAAGTCCCTCACTGTAGCCACATGTTATAGACCCTCTTCAGATCCCAGTTGTGCCCTAGACACTTTATCCTCTGAGTTTTTGCTGTTAGGAGACCTAAACTTGGGCATGCTCAATGCCTCTAATATTTATTGTCCAAACTTAATGCACTCAATCTCACACAAATCATCAATGAACCCACCAGATAGAACCTTAAGTCTGCAAACAAGGGCACCGTCATAGATATTGCCCTAACTAACATGCCCTCTAAATACACCTCTGGTGTCTTCAGCCAAGACGTCAGCGATCACTGCCTCACTGCCTGCATCTGTAATGGGTATGCAGTTAAAAGACCTCCCCTCATCACTGTTAAACACTCCCATTTTTGTGAACAGGCCTTTCTATTAGATCTAGCCCAGGTACCCTGGAAGGATTTTGACCTTATCCCATCAATAGTGGATGCCTAGTCTTTCTTTAAGGATGTCTCTCTTGTGGTTCTATGTATGCATGGCCCTTTCAAAAAGTTAAGAACTAAGCGTAGATATAGCCAGTTGTTCACCCCAGAAATCAGCGCCCTTAGCTAACACAAAAACATTCTATGTCGCACCGCTCTAGCCTCGAATAATCCCTGTGACTTGCAACTCTTCAAGGAAACAGGAACCAGTACACACAGGCAGTCAGGAATGCCAGGGCTAGTTTCTTCAAAAATAAATTATCTTCTTGTAGCACTAATTCTAAAATGTTCTGGGATAAAGTAAAGTCCATGGAGAATAAGAACACCTCTGCCCAGCTGCCCACAGCTCTAAGGCTAGACAATACTTTCACCACTGACACGTCATCTGTAGTTGACGTGTCAGTGGTGACTAGGGATGCTCATATTGACCGTTTAACCGCAAGTAAAACATTTGACCGACTAATACTATCAGTTAAACGGTTTAGAAGTTTTTTTAATTTTTTACGTATATATAGCCTATATTTGTTAAATCACGTGGCGCGTTGACACGTGCAACCAGAGCCTGGCGCTTCGTTTTGAAGGGTGGGGAGATATAGGTAATGAGGAGCAAAATATACCGGCTGCCTGTTTTGAGTCTGCAACGGGTTCTTCATTTAAAATGACAACCCTTGGACATTTATGATGACTGATATTAACTAGCGCTTTTATTTTATTTATTCATGTACAAGAAACGTATAACCTTATCGTATTGGGAAGCATATCTTTTTTTATCGGCTATAATTTATCATGCTCCTGATGCATTATAGCCGACAAGATAATGTTACCTTAAAAACAACACACACAGTGATTGACAACACACACTTTATTTTCAGAGAGGACTGTAATGGTCATTTCAATTGAATGGGTGCGCTCGGCAGATATTGTATAGTTAGTAACATAATGCATAGCAACCGTTATCAACATTTTGTTTTGTGTTAATGAAATAGAGCCATTATTTGCAGTAGGCCTCCTGTAAGCAACAACCTTGTTCCAGATTGACAATATTTTGGTTGGTGTGGACTTTACGCCAGGGAAGCTAAGTTGAACCTTACGTTTCCGTAGTGAAACCAAACATCGGCAAAGCTTTAGTATGAAATTAGTTTCAACGTATCATTTAGTGTGGACTTTGCACCAGAGTGAACTTATACACAAAGCTGGTGCACCCGGCAGCTGTTGTTGATCTGTTCTGTATGCTGTTTAGACATTAAAACAAATCCGTTAATTTTTTTGTATATTTAACGGGTTACAGACACTCGTCAATTACATTTTTTATTTAAAGCCAATTGAATCTTATAATCTTATCAGTTAACGGTTAATAATCGGATAACGAGTTGCGGTTGTCAGTTGGGAAAATTACCCGAAATGAGCATCCCTAGTGGTGACACGTCAACTACAGATGAAGTGTCAGTGGTGACACGTCATCTGTAGTTGATAACTTCATTAAGCATTTTGCTATGGCAGGCCATGCTTTCCATATGGCAACCCCCACGCTAACTAACAGCCCTTCACCCTCTGTAGCATCCAGGCAAAGCCCCTCACGTTTCTCCTATACCCATATCCAGACAGACGATGTTCTTAGGGAGCTGCAAAATCTTGACCCCCTCAAATCTGCTGGACTAGACCATCTGGACCCTTCATTTCTAAAACTGTTGACGCTAATTACCGCTGCTCCCATCACCAGCCTTTTGAACCTCTCCTTTTACTCATATGAGATCCCAAAAGATTGGGAGATTGCTGCAGTAATCCTATTCAAAGGGGGGGACAGCTTAGACGCAAATTGCTGCTTGCCGATTTCCATCCTGCCATGCTTCTCAAAGGTCTTCGAAAGCCTTATTAATAAACAAATTGTCACTCATTATGAATCCCATCGCAGCCTCTCTGACATGCAATCCTGTTTCCGAGCCGGTTGCGGGTGCACCTCAGCCACACTCAAAGTCCTAAACGACATCATGGGCCCTATTTTAACGATCTGAAATGCAAGTATCAAACGCGAAACGCAAATGACATTGTGGGAGGGTCCCAGGCGCTGTTGCTCTTTTATCGGCAGGATAAATTACTCTTGCGCCCGACGCAAATTTAAAATGGGTAGGTCTGAAGTAGCTTCATTAGTCATAGGTGTGGTTTGGGCGTAACGTGCAATAAACCAATCAGAGTGTCATCTCACATTCTCTTTAAGAGCAGGCACCCTTGTTCCATGGCGGATTGCTATTATAATGGGGGATTGCTATTAATTTGTCTTTCTTACAAAATGTAAATAAATAAATTTTCTGATGTTTTGGGCTCACTCTCACTGAATCGAGATGGTTATGAATACATGGTAATATTTTTGGAATTTAGTTTAACATTAGACCGAGATTACTTTGCTTGCCTCACTCTTCTGTCAAATAAGCTCTCATCTCCCGTTGCTGAGTTTGCCATAAATGAGTTGTGGCTTGAGCCAGGGTAATTCGCAAAGACATGGGTGATTTTACTATTACTTGTATGTTGATTGAATGGGTTCCCTTGCAGTTGATATCAATTCTAATAATTCATTCTGAACTGAATTATTTTCGGTGTCCGAAAATGTGAAAAGATAGGCATACACCTAGTGTACACATTTAGGTGTATGCCTATCTTTTCACATTTTCTGACACCACGATTTCCCTCGTTTAGTAATATTTTTCCTTCTAATTATGTATTGCAATAATGGGAACTGCTGCATTTGTGTAGAAGAGAGGAGCAAAGTGTATGCGCGTTGTGCACATGCTACATTATGGCCAAGCATGCGCCCTTAAAAATAGTATTTGAAGAACACGCCAATGACTTTTAACCAGGTTTTTCCTGGTCAGTGGCGGAATTGTTTTCGGGAACTGCAAGATAGCAAGTAGAACGTTTGTGCCCAAACACGCCTCTTCTTTTCACTGAAAAGAGATACATTGGTGTAAAAAGTAAATTGCGCTTGGTGTAAGATAGGGCCCCATAATTGCTATCAACGAAAAGCACCACTGTGCAGCACTCTTCATCGACTTGGCCAAGGCCTTCGACTCCGTTAGTCAAAACATCCTTATTAGCAGCCTGGGATTTTCAAAGGACTGCCTTGCCTGGTTCACAAATTATTTCTCAGACAGATTCCAGTATATTAAATCGGAGGGCCTGCTTTCCAGACCTCTGGCTGTCTCTATGGGGGTGCCTCATGGCAGGGTTCAATTCTTGGGCCGACTTTATTTTCTGTATATATCAATGATGTTGCACTTGCTGCAGGTGACTCTATGATCCACCTCTATGCAGACAACACCATTCTCTATACTTCCGGCCCAAATTTGGACACTGTGTAAAAAAAACTCAAAGAAAGCTTTGATAACATAAAACATTCCTTCCGTGGCCTCCAATTGCTTTTAAATTCTAGCAAAACTAAATCTATGCTCTTCAACCGATCACACTCCAAACCTGCCTGCCCAACAAGCTTCAGCACACTCAACGGGTCTGTACTGGAATACGTAGCAAACTAAAAAAACCTAGGGGCCTGGTAAGCTCTTCACTTTCCTTCCAGACCAACATCAACTAGCTCCAATCCAAAAATTAAATCCAGGATTGGCTTCCTATTCCGTAATAAAGCCTCCTTCATTCTTCCTGCCAAACATGCGCTTGTAAAAAAGAACATCCTCCCTATACTAGACATTGGTGATGTCATTTACAGATCTGCATCAAACTCCCTCCTTAGAAAACTAGATGTTGTGAACCACAGCGCCATCCGTTTTGTCACCAATGCCCCATATAACACCCATCACTGCAACCTCTACAATCTTATCGGATGGCCTTCACTACACATCCGGTGACAAACACACTGGTTTCATCTTATTTACAAATGTCTACTAGGCAAAACCCCACATTACCTAAAATCATTAATCTCCAGAGCAACACCCTCTCTTAATCTGCGTTCAAAATTAATTTTGCCACAAAAGCCCACACATCAATTTACTGCTACTAATGATTAGAACACACTGCAAAAATCCCTGAATCGCTTGAATCTACTGTCCCTTTAACTACCTTTAAAGTTCTATCAAATCTATTGACAGACCAATGTACATGCTGACCCCACCCAGTCTTCTTGGCCGTTAATGCATTTTGCACACTCACACCCACAGGGTGAGCATCCGTTTTGGCAGAGTGACGCAAAGATGCGGAAGTGCCTTAAACCTGCATTCTATCTGAATTCTATTTGGGGGCAATACGCCTGGTTGAAAAAAGAGCTCAAGTTCTGTAATAGTCTATGAGAATGAGAGACTCTTCTAACTTCATTTATTACCTCAGTAAACATTTTCACAATGAGTATATGATCTCAATTGCTAGATTTAAGGAATACATAATGATGTTAATTTTTTTAATTTTGGTCTTGTTGATTTTAAAATTGGCGATAAACAAAGGGGCGTTTAGGGTGTGGCTATGCGTTCGGTTGTACGACAAGACACTCAAAAGAGTTGGCAATTCAGTTTTTCCGGTAATTAGCGTTACATTTTGATTAACATTTTGTTTTAATACTGTTTTTCGTTACCATCCCAATTAATTTCAGTTAGCTAGCTAGATTACTCTTCCCTATCATCTAAAATCGTCATGTCCGCAACCAAGATGTCTGTGCCCGTAACGGCAAATTTGATGACCCAAATCAGATCTTCGCACACCAATGGGTGATGTCACACATGTTACGTCCAGTGATATATACAGTCTATGCTTGCACCTGCACAACTGTGATTGTATGTTTTGCACACTCCCTTGTCCACAGCCTTGATCACAACCCACCTACTCTATTTTGCACTGCCACTTTATATTACCATATATCTTTCTCTCTCTCTCACAGACCGTATGTCACATTGAATATATAGTTTATTGCCACGCCACTGTACTTACCAAATATCTACCTCCATAAGCTGATATTTGTTGCACTGACTGCACACTGTGTTCTTGTTTCTATTTCATTTTCTGTACTTCTTGTTGTGTAATTCATGTGTAACTCTATGTTTTCTTCACCTTGGTGCTTTTACCTTGGCCAGGTCGCCATTTCAAACGAGAAAATTTTCTCAACATGCTCCCTCCCTGGTTAACTAAAGATTAAATAAAAAATTAAAAATGTCTTTGTGTATATGTATGCAGTGCCGTCGCTAGTGGGGTGAAAGGTGATGACAATTATAGGGGCCCCCACTCAACAGGGGGCCCCACAAAATCCAGCAGTTATTCTATATAGGCCCATGTTATGTGAATAATTCTAATATTTATATTAGTTCTATGCCTGAGATTTCAATGAAAAGCACAGAAACATGCAATTTGATTAAAAAAGCTTTCCAAATATCTGCTCCTCTCCCCTCCCGAAAAGTCAGATCCGAAGTATAATTACTCAGTTAGTGACAAACATTAGATGGACCCAGTGAAGTTGTAAGTCCCACCCCAACTCGTGAACAGAACCAACCAAGAGTTGAGGCGGCAGCTGAAGTTAACGATTTACTTGGTGGAAGAGCAAAAGACTGACTGACTGATTGAAAATGTCATGGAAAGGAAAACATAAATCAGCGTACCAGAAGCATCATGGAAAGAAGGAGAGGGAGGCCAGGACAAATGCTGTATCTTAGTCGATCAAGACGTTCTTTAAGACAGGTTAGTGTATTGTTATTTATTTCGCTGCCCGAATGGGAAAAATCCCGTCTACACTTCTTATTACCAACGCGCAGCGCCATCATCCGAATGATTATGTGGTCAAAATCCTGTCTATTACTATGCTATTGTGAATAGAGTTGGTATATAAAACACAAAAAATTAACACGAGGCACGTCACAAGCATTATGCACCTGACAGATGTTGATGCATTTTATTAGTCAAGAAAACACACATCCATACAGCCAACTGCTCTAGGTGAATACATTTTTTAGCATTATATAAAGATATAAAACACAGTTTCATATCGTCTTTATAAAAAAATAAGACAATGAGTCATTTGACTGCATTCTTCTCAAATTCTGAAGGTTTACTTTTTGAATTATGAGTTATCACAGACTGGTGGGGAATGTATTATATTGCTGGTCTTTTTTTAATATGTTTTATTATTTAACAATGTTTTTTGTTACTTCATTAGTTGTAATATTTATATACAGTCGTATGCAAAAGTTTAGGCACCCCTGACAATTCATAAATAATTGGATCTATCAAATATCTAAAGGAAACAGTAATATTTCAGTAGTGAAAGTAGATTTATTGGATGAACAGAAAATGTGCAATATGCATCAAAATGAAATTAGATAGGTGCAGAAATGTGGGCACCCCAAAAGAAATATATCAATAAATATTTTAGCCTACTTTAGAAGGAATAACAGCCTCTAGATGCTTCCTATAGCCTGTAATAAGTGTCTGGATTCTGGATGAAGGTATTTTGGACCATTCCTCTTCGCAAAACATATCCAGTTCAGTTAGATTTGATGGTTGCCGAGCATGGACAGCCCGATTCAAATCACCCCATAGATTTTCAATGATATTCAGGTCTGCAGACTGGGATGGCCATACCAGAACTTTGTACTTGTTCCTCTGCATAAATGCCAGAGTAGATTTTGAGCAGTGTTTTGGGTCGTTGTCTTGTTGAAATATCCAGCCCCGGCGTAACTTCAACTTTGTTACTGATTTCTCTACATTATTCTCAAGTATCTGCTGATATTGAGTTGAATCCATTCAACCCTCAACCTAAACAAGATTCCCAGTACCGGCACTGGCCACACAGCCCCACAGCATGATGGAACCTCCACCAAATTGTACTGTGGGTAGAAAGTGTTTGTCTTGGAACAGTCTGTTCTTTTGCTGCAATGCATAATGCTCTTTGTTATGACCAAATAACACCATCTTTGTTTCATCAGTTCAGAGCATCTTCTACTAAAATTAAGCTGGCTTGTCCAAATGTGCAATTGCATACCCCAAGCGATTCTGTTTGTGGTGTATGTGCAGAAAAGGCTTCTTTTATATTACTCTCCCGTACATCTTCTCCTTGTGCAAAGTGTGCTGAATTGTTGAACAATGCTCAGTGACACCATCTGCAGCAACATGTTGTAGGTCTTTGGAGGTGGTCTGCGGGCTGTTTTTGACCATTTCTCACCATCCTTTGCCTTTGCCTCCAATATTTTACTGGCCTTAAATGAACTGTGCCTGTGGTCTTCCATTTCCTAACTATGTTCATATGTTGTGCAGTATATGATGAGCGTGGTAGGGGCCCCCATCAATATTTTTTCAGGGGGCCCCGAATCCTCTAGCTACGGCCCTGTATGTATGCATACAGATTGAAACATTGTGGGCCGAATTTACTAACACTAGCACAGTTTGCGCTGTGTCTGTTTATGCGAATTCGGTAATTTAGCACACTATGCTTCCACATTTAGTGTAGTATTTATCAAACCCGATACCCATTACGCAATCAGCGCATACTCCGCCCTCCATTAGCGTGCCTCTAAAAGAGCAAACAATGGGCCCATATCTATCATGGATCTCGCGCAAGCTTAAATTTATTGAAGAAGAAATTAACATCTTAGTGCATGAAGTAACAGCAAACCTGAACATAGCCTATTACAGGGCAGAACATCCACACCCTCAAAGAAAATCATTTTGGATTGCCGTAACAAGTTAAATCAACTCTCTATCATCTACACGGACACGGAGAGAAGTGGAGGAGATAAAAAAACGGTGGCAAGACATAAAGCGCAAAACAAAACAGAAGGTTGCGTACAACCGGGCACAATCGAGGAGAACCAGTTCAGGTTCACCAGAAATAGACACGCTAACTACTACTGAAGAGGTGAATGAGAATGAAGGTATGTGTAGTTTGTAATACTGTTCAGTTGGCATTGTTTGGCATATATGTTTAACCTATATCTTTAATATGTAAAGTCAACCGATGTGGTTAAGTAATTAAAGAGTGTTATATATGTCAATAATCGCAAATTGCTCATCAAAAATTGAACAGATGGAGGCATTTGTCTTTTTTTGAGCCAAGTGTATTTGATGCTATGTTTGGAAGTTGTGGCTGTCACTGCTGCCATTGATGTATATTTGAACACACAGGAAAATGCGCTTGCTGGTTTACACCTGCTTTTAAGAGGCGGTAAATTCCCCCCGCAGAATAGAGGCGCGCTCTTACTGGCAGTCTTTGTAAATACCACGGAATATATAATTAGGCGCACTTTACACGTATCCTCCCACCTTTTTGCGTGGAACTCCCACTTTCCCCATGACCCTCCCACGAACGCATATTGAAAGCGCAACTTGTCTCTTGTCGCTCATGTGGCAGGTAATCTGCGATTTTACCCAAGTGCACCCGGTTTGTAAATAGCCCGCATCTGTTACGTCCGTCTTTGCGACCAATTAGCGCCTGGAAACCGCCGCAAACTGCTTGATAAATCTATCCCGGTGTACGTATATCTTTGAGTGTATGTATGTATGTATACAGATCTAAAACATGGTGTATGTATTGTATATAGTATTTATTTGTGTATATGTAAGTATACAGATCTATAACATGGTGTATGTGTATATGTGTTTGTGTATATTTATGCATGTGTGTTTGGGTATATGTATGTATACAGATCTAAATTCTCTTAAAAAGGTGCAATGATTGGCCAACTAGGAAGATTCAACTTGTGTTTGAGCTGTGTGAGTTCCAGCAGAGGAGTAGTGGGCTTTCAGCAGGATAAATTATTATCCTCTTATACTGTATCTCTCAATTTTGTGAATGCATTTTATTTTTGAATGGTGTAATGTATAAGATCTTGATTTGGAGTTTATTGAAAGGATAATCATGTATTCTAAGCTATCCTCTTACTGCTCCCAGTCTACTATAGTTATCCCATTTGTAGTTCTGTTTTGCTTAGATTACATCTGTGGGTAGTTTGACAGATTTAAATGTGTCATTATGAGCAAGATACACTATATGGCCAAAAGTATGTGGACACCTGACCATCATACCCGTATGAGCTTGTTGGACATCCCATTCCAGATCCATGGGCAATAATGGATCCAAACCATAAATTTGGACCCAATGTGAGCTCTGTGCTAGGTAAAATGAAGATAGCTACATAGATCAGCTTGTATGTTGTTAATTTAAAGCGCAAGCAATGCTTTCTGCATGCCATAAACTATTAAGTTCTGCTTTCAATTACTATACAATTATATTTTAGCATAAATTCTAGATTGTTTGCTATCATTTAAAAGTTGAACAGGATAATATACCAGGTAACCGGTAACTTGTGTCTAAAAACATGTTTGTGGGTGTCAAGCATTGATTGAGTACTGAATATCTTACTATAGTAATCAAATTCTTTTTATCTTCCCTGGCCTGAATTGAAGGTAAAGATGGAATAAACCATTTATTAGAGGAGGTGGAAGGGGGCTATTAAATTTCTGACAATTACATTTGAGTTAATGTGAAAAATAGAAGATTGTATAATATTATAGTATTTTAAATATTTTTTTAAAGTAACACAAGCCAAGAAGCAAGAAGGCACTTGAGGGGAAAAGGGCAGGGTGCTGTATTAATGTTGCTGCTGCTCCTAGCGCCCACCAATCAGTTTAAGAGTGAATTGTCATACGCAATTGCAAGTTTGACAAAAAAGACAAGAGAAAATCTATAGATTTTTTCATAAATATGCATACTTTTTTTTGTGGGGGGGTAAAAAAAAAACGTTTTAGGTGGTCTAGCGACGTTACTGGTAGCATACCTACAGAACGGCTGTCAGAACATTTCAACTGATGATGAACTGTCAACTAGAGCACTAGACTTACCCAGCATCCACACCTGGCCCCACCCTCCCTCACCATCTCTCGTCATCAATATCCTCTAACTCAAGTCTTGAGTTAGTGTTTTTTTATTTTATAGTTATTAAAACTACATGAAGATTACCCAATTGTTCTACATGCCTATGTATTCTGTAGCATTAAGA
The DNA here is from genome assembly GCA_016801145.1 of Umbra pygmaea. Classification (NCBI taxonomy): domain Eukaryota; kingdom Metazoa; phylum Chordata; class Actinopteri; order Esociformes; family Umbridae; genus Umbra; species Umbra pygmaea. The sequence goes on along the minus strand of JACXGM010016653.1, from coordinate 9,433 downwards.
TAGTCACTGGACTAAGGGGCGTAGCCAAAACCCCCCCCAAAACACACACCAGACCCATTTCCCCCTTACACCATTAGTAGGGGTGACCATATACATCATATAGTTTATGTGCCATGGTTTTTTGTAGCAGTCTACAATGGAGTCTGCAAAGTCCCGGCATGGGGGTTCTAGCCCCAGCTCAGCCGCTGTCTGTGCCCTTCTTCTCTGACTTCCCTTACATGCTTGTCTCCCTAGCCTATACTACTACAAAAAATAATAATAATCTAAATGTATCACACAATTGCTTTCAGGGAAACAATACTGAACATTCTATGTCAGAGTAGAATGGTCTTGTGTGAAAAGGTACAGATGCGCTACTATTTTGTTTGTATGGTTACTGCTATTGACACAGGAATGCACCAGTATTGTAAATTCATAGTGCCGGTCTGCGTGGCGTATTGTGCTAAATTGCTGCATTGCACAAAAGTCTACATCATGATAGTCACAGGTTCAAGCCTGACTATAAGTTCTCTGATTTTCCCCGGGCCTCCTGTTTGGGTTAGATAAATCAGAATATATATCCTGCCACGTTGCTCCCCAGTGACATCTTGTGTCCAGATCGGGCGCTTGTGGGTTCAATCGTGGAAGTATGGTCAGTGAACATAATCCCCTATTTTATAAGTGTAAATAACAGATGGCTGCTCAGATGGCTCAGATGACTCAGATGACTCAGCTGAATCAGATGATTCAGATGACTCAGCGGTTAGGGACTTGGCCTGCATGAAGTTGGAAGGTTGTCAGTTCAATTCTTGGCTGTGCCAAATGTCGTCGTGTCCATGATCAACGCAATTCACCCTAAGTTGCTCAGGGAAGGATGTCCCTGTACTTGCTGGAAGTCGCTCTGGATAAGAGCATTTGCTAAATAACTAAAATGTAACAGTAATAACAGCATTTACTCATCTACATATCCAGCTTGAATCATTTTTTCATATGCCTGGAGTGTACAGCAAAAATTAAATTCCAACATTTTTTGTTTACTGTCCAAATACTTGTGGAGGGCATTATATGTGTTTAGAGAGTATTGGTTTTAATGTGAAATGGATGTTGTTGCAATACACCTAGCTTTAATTTTGCTCACACAGCGTGGGCTCTCTCTCTCTCTCATATATATACAGTGCCTTGCGAAAGTATTCGGCCCCCTTGAACATTTCAAACTTTTGTCAGCCCCTTTACTTTCAGTGCAGCAAACTCTCTCCAGAAGTTCAGTGAGGATCTCTGAATGATCCAGTGTTGACCTAAATGACTAATGATAATAAATAGAATCCACCTGTGTGTAATCAAGTCTCCGTATAAATGCACCTGCTCTGTGATAGTCTCAGAGGTCTGTTGAAGGCACAGAGAGCATCATGAAGAACAAGGAACACACCAGTCAGGTCTGAGATACTGTTGAGCGTGGCATGGTTGTGGGCTCTGGCTGGGCTTAGGGTCATTGTCCTGTTGGAAGATGAACATTCGTTTTCAGCAAGGATGTCTCTGTGTCTTCTTCTATTTATGGATGATGGAGGCCACTGTGCTTATTGAGACCATGAATGCTGCAGATATTTTTCTGTACCCTTCCCCAGATCTGTGCCTTGCGACAATCCTCCCTCGGAGGTCTACAGACAGTTCATTGGACATCATGGCTTGGTTTGTGCTCTGACATGCATTGTAAACTGTGTGACCTTATATACACAGGTGTGTGCCTTTCAAAATCATGTACAATCAACTGAATTTACCACAGGTGGACTTCAATCAGGTTGTGGAAACTTCTCAAAGATGATCAGTGGAAACATGATGCAGCTGAGCTAAATTTTGAGTGTCATGACATAGGCTGTGAATACTTATGTATATGTACTTTTTTGTTTGTTGTTTTTTTTAAATTTCAAACACACTTCTTTCACATTGTCATCACGGGGTATTGTTTGTAGAATTTTGAGGGAAATAATTGAAGAATTGAATCAATTTCGGAATAAGGGTGTAACATAACAAAATGTGTAAAGTGAACTGCTGTGAATACTCTCTGGATGCTGTATGTGCCAATCGCTAAATACTGAATATTGTTGGTTACTTAACACTATTTCTATGAGTACGGTAGTCATTGAAATCAATAGGTCCTTTACACAAGGGATGTACTTGGATTTGAGAAGGCTGTGCTAGACTGTCATTATTTAATGTGCATGTACAAGCCTGTTTGTTAATTATCAACAGTACCTAACACTACCTCCTCACTGCACAGCAGCAGTAGTCAGCATTTATAATTGCAATATTGAGTCTTTCAAGGCTAATTGTGTTTTCAGCATGTTTGATATAAGGAGAGTAAATCTAAAGGAAGTTTCAAAACCTAACCTTTTGATTTGGTTGGTGTAATGTAAATGAGGCACAGATTGATTAGTTAATGAATTTATTAATTACACATATTCTAGTAATGACCAGCTAGTCAACTCAAGCCTTGTCTCGCTCTTTGTGGTACTCAAACAGCGGTATGACATAAATACTACAAATTGATAAGTCTTTGTTAATGTCATAGTGTAAAGCATCTTATTCTGAATCGCTTTTAATTCTATAAACCTATTGGCTATGCTTTCAGTGCCAGCAGCATAGTGCCCTGTATTCCACTGCTGGTTTGCTTCTAAAGCTAAAGGCCTGGTCAGTTCCTGGATGAGAGATGAATGCTTTGTTTTTGTCCAGGTGTGATTTTCTGCAAATATTGGCTCTGAATGACAATTTGGGAGAAATATTATCTGTAGTTTATGGAATAAAATGAAATATATTAATTTTACCCCAAACCATAGGTACCTATCAATAGTAAAACCAGAGACACTGATGATTTTGCAGTGGTCTATTAAGTTTTAATAAAACTGTGTATTGATAGATATTTTGATATATATTTTTTTCTCTGTCTTCTCATTGTTCTCCCACTCCTCCTCTCAAATGTGACCTAATTTAATTGTTCAAGATAATATTATGGTCCAATATTAAGATTACCACAACCAAATTGAAGCCTGAAATAATAATAATAATAAATTCAACTTATATAGTGCTTTTCAAGGAACCCAAAGTGCTTAACACAGTTAAGGGGGAAAGCCCACCTCATCCACCACCAATGTGTAGCACCCACTTTAACTTTAATCTCTAATCTAATTGTATTATTTAACAGCAGGATGCTAGCATTGGCAACAGAGCTTTGGATATCTCAGTGTAAATTAGATTTTGCCATAGTTGGCTTTTAAATTGGCTATTAAGAGAGATATAAGAATTTAGACTCCATTCAAGCTATCCCCAAAAGAATTACACTAGAATAGTGATCATGCTCTAAGATCGTTTTTTTCTCTCCCATCAGATTGAGCATTTGTAAAAGAGAGGTTAAATGTATGGGTTTATAGCCCTATGGTCTCTGTAGGGTTGACATGGAGGACAGTGTGTGTGTTTGTCCCTTAAATGTGCGGTTGAATGTGAAGTATCTGAGAGTGTGTGTCTGAAAGTGATTGCTATGTAGAAGGAGCCGGCAGGGATATCTCCTCTCAGCCCCAGGGAGAAACTCTAAACAGAGCTTTACTTCATTCAGCAACAGAAGTGTCAAATGGAAGAAGAGAGAGAACAAAGGGTAGAGAGCGAAAGGGAAATGGACAGAAAGAGAAAGACAGACAAGAGAAAAAGACACGTGTTTAGAGAAGCATTTAGGGAATATCAGTAACTGATAAGAGTGCTTGAAGTCAGCGCTTTCCATTTCCTGGGTAATGTGTGTCAGAACCTGGAAATACTAACAGGCTATCTACACCTAACAGGTCACTTTGCATAACACCTTTCCAAGTCTCTCTTCACTTGCTTTATCAATCTAAACCTGGCCTATATTCCTCTATAAACACATTATAAACATACATATTGTGGTTGTAACCACTCCTCCTTTATAGCTCCTTTTGCCACGGTTTTGACTTTGTTATAACCAACAACATTACACCAACACAGGTTAATGGCCTTTATGTAATTTTTTTTATTAAATTCTAAGCTGTCTGTGATTGTTTATTATGCTCATTGAGTTGGATACTTTGTCTCTCACTTTTTCATATTCAAATGCCTTGAGAGCTTAATGATTCATATGGTACCCTCCCAAGGAGGTTTCAAAGCAGGGAAGGCTTTTACTGTCACACACGTAAAAGCCAGGGCTGTGAAAGGATAAAAAATAAAAAGGTGGTTTCACATTTGCATAAGAATTCTTCGAAGCAGTGATGAAAAATACAGTGTCCTTTAGCAATGATGTCAGCCTAAAAGCAGCAGTGGTGAACCCAACACTGCCTTGATGTATTACACAAAAAACCAATGGGATTATTCATTCCTGAGCTTGACTTACTGTATTTATTAAAGTTACCTCAACACACTGATCCCAGTTCAGTTCTGTTTTTTATGACGCCTTGGTAAATGTTAGGATGCTTGGCCAACAAGCAGACCAGTTAAGCTAATCCTAGATAGGCAGAGGTGTAAAAAGTACTGGAGATTGATACTTGAGTAGAAGTACTGTACTAAAACCCTACTCCAGTAAAAGTGAAAAGTCACCTACTGTAATGAATAGTCTCAGACCACAGAACTTATGCAGGGCTTTTAATTTCCAATAACAATTGTTAGACAGGCAGGGTTCAGGACACAGGTCACACAGTATAAGGTACAATACCAGAATCCAGATACAAGGTCAAAAGGCAGGTAGTGTAATACACAGAAGATCTCAGGCAGATGTACTGTACATGGGCAAATCCAAAACATGAAATCCAAAGACAAAAGCAGTTCAAAATGGGCTGAGAAAATACTCAGGCAATAACAGGCTTAGTATGATGAGAATACAATCAATACCTCATGAAGAACGGGTAACACAACCTGACATATATAGGGCAAAACACAGGTGTTCAGAATTCAGGTGATTGCCAGCGCATCAGTGGAATGTGTTCGTGTGAGTTGGAATTATAATATAAATGGCAGTGGTGCTTCTTCTAGGATACATTATAGAAAACCGTTACATAATTGATACATTTGGCAAAATATCCAGTCTTGCCAAATCAGAATTTGGCTGCCTGTGTAAATGTGGCCTCTTGAAAAATAATGAAAAAGCGTACAATGAAATGATGGGACTTGAATGCAACCAATAGCCTCTACATATGAATATTTCTGTTGAATGAACATCTCTAATGATGAAGATAATAAATGCAGGTTATGCATTGTCCATCAGGTTGGCCCAAAAGCCAGAGGTGTAAAAAGTACTGGAGAATGATACTTGAGTAGAAGTAGAGCTACTGTACTAAAATAGGGTTTCTCCGATATGAGTAATTTTCGTAATTTTGAATAACAAAATTGTTTTGGAAAATGTAAAGAAGTAAAAGTATACATTTTTGTAATAAAATGTAGTGGAGTAAAAGTCCAAAGACAGATACATACTCAAGAAAAGTACAGATACACAAAAAAATATTAAGTACAGTAACAAAGTATTAATACTTTGTTACTTTACACAACTGTAGATAGGTGATTTAGCGGCAATGCTAACTGGACCTTACCTTGACAGGAAATAAATGGATCCATGTCTGCTAATCCATACAAAGGCAATAGTGTGGATAAGTATGGGATAGATACTGATTGTCTATCATCATTGACTGTGAAAGTGAGGAGAATGGCCCGGGTCTACAGGAAAGAACATTAGCCATCCTTCGTTGCCTAAAAGCATTATCTCATTGGTACAGTGAGGCATAGTGTATTTGTCCGGGTATCTTTCCCACCACTCATTGGAAGATAATGCTTATATGTATATGCAGAATTATGGAATATAATAGATGTAAAGATTACTTCTGTTGCACATTTACTGTACCATCACTGCTTTTTATGTTTATTGTGGGCTAAAATAATGTAAAGCCTGAATGAAGGAAGGAATGGTTTTAATCTCAAAGCATTCTGACAATGACAAGTGTCATTTGGACAGGGGAATATTGTCATGTGGCTCTCTGGTATTACACTCCCTAGTAGGGCTGCAACAAACGATTATTTTGATAGTCGACTAGTCTAATGATTATTAGAACGATTAGTCGACTAATTGTTTATTTTTTCAATAATTCCTCAGTAGGCTTTGAACGATTATTCAGCTTATGCAACTTGTTAAAACATTGAGTTCTCTCTAAGCATTTTTTCAATCATTTTGTTGCTTTCAATCTGAATAAAAAATATTTATCCTCAAAAGAACAGTCATCAATAGACCCACTGCTGTAGAACTGAAACCGAAAAAGGGGCATTTCCTTCAGGACACATTGGCTAAAATAGTAACATAGTAAACAATTATTATAACTATCTGAATAGTGCGGGTGCAGATGGCTCAGTGGGTAGGGAGTCAGACTTGTAGTCAGAAGGTTGCCAGTTCGATTCCCGACTGAGACACTTTACCCTAATTGCTCCCAGGTCGTTGCTGTAAATAAGAAACTGTTCTTAGTCAACTTACCTGGTTAAATTAAATTAAAAATTAAAATTAAATGTGTCTGTGGACATTTTGCTACGCTGTAAGTATGCGTCAAATACTGTGTAATGCGTTTTTATCAACTGGTGTTGCTAACTGGCCATCTTGTTTAGTTTCAGCTGGAGCACACTCACCTCTCACCATTTCCATCTCGTCTCGTGCCAGGATGTTTGCTTTTTAAATGTTTCAGCATGCACGTTGTGCTCTCATGGAAAGCAAGTTCCGCCTTGCATGCATTACAGATGACAGCATGTTTAGTTTGAACTTTAATGAAACCTTCCCACAGGCAACTTCATTCATTGCTCCATTTTCACGCTGACATTTTACCGCTGTTTTCTTCTATTGGATTGCATACGGGAGGGCTGCATTACAGTCTAGCGCTTCAGCGCCGCACTGGTCAAATCACGTTAATGCAGGCACTTAAAACTGAATTGTCGACAACAAAAATATTTTTCAACAATTTTTTATTGTTGACGTTGTCGATAATGTCGACTAATCATTTTAGCCCTACTCCCTAGTGCAACGTATCCTTCCCTGCCCAGATGTGTTTGGATTTCAAACAATGAGAGTGCGCCTACTGATCCTCCAACGCCACTTCCAGCAGCATCTGGTCTCCCCTTCAGGTACCGACCCTGCTTAGGGCGCTAGATGTGGGATGCAGGTTGCTGTGCTGGTGACAGAATGGTGTGTAGAACACTAGAGCCCTAAAACCTTTTGTAGCTTGAACAGGGGCATCAATGGAACGGTCCATCGGGAACGATTTGCCTATTCTTTTACCGGTATACACATTAATGATCATTCCATCATTGCAATAAATTACCAACCCTAAATCACTTATACTAACATATGCAGGATCCAAATGTTTCAGCTTGCATACCAACCCATTAAAGTAGTATAAAAATAAAATGAATATAAGTTGCATCATTGGCCTGTGTGCTCAAAGATGCCAGAATAGTACAGCTGAAAGGTTGCAATCTCTATTCAACTCCACAGTCACCTCCCAGCCCCAGGCCCACTCACTGAATTATGGATTCAACTTCTATGTCATGTGTTCACAGGCACTCAAACGAAAGCTGGCAATACTCTGCATGTTACAAGACCATCTACGTTGGATAGAGAGCATAGTTAACCTGAATTATTCAATGATGTCAGCCCCTATAGTTAACGACTGGAGAGATGACTGGAGGACAGTATTTGATAAGTGCTTGTAATGTGGTTGTTGTTGTGTTTGGAGGAGAAGGAACTTAATGAAGATATTTACATTAGCAAACAGATTGAGTAAGAAACTGGCAGATTTGGGGTAACAGAAAACAGTTGTGCTGAGAGAATACAATATATTCACCATTATAAAATGGGTTTGGCGATATCTGCAATTTGATTGGCTGAAATTGCATTCCAAACCTATGACAATTACCTGATATCCGCATGGAGAATTTTGCCTTATCACCATAGACTGTAAAAAAAATATGGACAGTGTGACTGTGAAGTCACCCATTGGTTTCTCAAAAACGTTTTTGAAGCTCATTGTGGGCGGAGACGGTCGTCGCCAGTTTGGTAGCGCGTCACTCAACGCCACTCTCGGATAACCAAAAATGGTCAAAGAGGTGGAGCGTGGGTGGAGCTGAGGTGCCTGGTTGCTGATGCCATGCCCACCGAAGTGTGACATTAGCAAGTTAGCAAAGGCTAAGAAGCTAAGCTAAATGCTACCAGTATGCTACTTAGCATTGCTAGCGGTTGCTAGTCGGCGATTGCCCATCACCATAAGATTGTGTAATTTTGCGAGAAAATCTTTGGAAGACGATGGAACCCTCAGGTTATATTTATCTTCATGATAAAATGTTTAATTCATGTTTAATGTTCCAATAAATAAACATAACTTTAGTTTGTCAATAATTTCAAAAACCTCAAATAGCTAATCAAATTTATTGTAGGGCTGGACGATATAGAGGTGTCGGTATATTAGGGTTTTGTTTTGAGCAAGATGTGAAAAATGCCTTTATTGTGCGAATGTGTTTCTGCAAGTGTATACTTAAAAAAGAATAGCGATCAGTCGCGCTCTCTCTTCCCCAGTAGAGCTCCCTTCCCCACAGGGGTCCTTAGTCTGGGTTAAACGCATGTAATAGACAAACATCTCCACTAATCAGTCCTCAACAGCCTTGCCCATCTATATTAGGCATCTTAAAGAGGCAGTCAATCTCCTAATGGTTAACAGTGAAGCATAAAGATAATATACTTTAAATTAACTATTCTTCTTTTAATAGATAAAATGCTTAACGTATGACTTTAATGTGTATGCATTACTGCATTAAAATGATTGCGGCCAGAGGTACAGTAGTCAGTAGCCTACTCACACTAACTAAACTTTTCCAGCAAACGATCACGCATTGGAACAGAAGTGTACTGTGAACGACAATTCAAACAGATGTTTCCTCCAGCAGACACTTTCAGCAAACTGCTGCAGCAACATCCTTTTTTCCCTGATCGTTTTTTAAATAAACTCAGAGCAGCAAATGACAACTTAAATGAAAAGACGTAAATGTAGGCACAAATGATATGATAGCATAATGTATATGTTCAAATATGTTAATCGTTAATCACATAAATCTGATTAAATCTAATGATTAAGCATTATTCTTATACATTTGGATTAAATGAATAGAGATCAACATAGGTAGACATTTCAAAACAATGTCTGTGTTTTGATCAACTATGTTAAAAACAATATTGAGACCTATCCCAGACAGCAAGCCAACATTGAATAAATATTGATTTTCCATCTGAATCATCATTATGGTTGATATTGAAATTTCAATGCAAAATAAATGTTGAATCACCATTTCCATATAGATGAAACCTGATGTTATTAATGTTGATGGCAACAACATTGGAACAACATTGATCTATAGTTATCTTTATAATTGATTAAGCATTGAT
>JACXGM010016652.1:0-10636 GCA_016801145.1 Umbra pygmaea | reverse complement strand
TCACACGCATACGCCGCTGCAGGTTCACCTGGGCAGAAATCCAGGGTAATGTCTGTGCGTATGTGTGTCTTTGCAAGTTTGAAGTGTGTGCGTGCTAGTGCGTGTAAGGATGAGGGTGCGACACCTGAATCCAGGGCCGGCGGTCGCTCTTTGCCGGGCTCCAGGCGTTGACCATCCCCCTGCCATGGAGCCGCGCCAGATCAGAGGTCCACTGCTGAAGGCCGAACATGCTGCGCTCTGCAGACGAGGAGGACAGCTGCCCTGGGGAAATGATGCCCCCCTCCATCCCTAGAGGACCAGAGCATTCTGCAGAGAAGGATAGTAGTTACACACGTGGAAAAGAAAGATAGGGGTGAGACAAAGAGTGTGTGAGAGTCTGCCTGGTAAGATCATTTAACATCCATCTGAAGCTAATAAACACAGTCCAACATCATCAGGTGCCAGAGACTTCCTGTCTCTCATCTAAGGGTCAGCTCAGCTCATCCAGATGAATGGGCTCCAGGTCAGTTTCATCCCTGCTCAGTGACATGCAGTCACCAGCCATGACACTGTGGTCTCCATCCCTCGGCTGCTCCCCTGAAAAATTAGAGCCCTTGCTCGTCTTGTTTAGCTCGTCATTGTCTTGTTTTTCTCTCTACTTTACTTCCGTTAGCCAGTCTTTTCTCCTTAATTCCAAATTTTTCCTTATTCTCACTGACTAAGGCTCCAAATTGGCACATACATACATACTCCTCACCCTGGCAGCTCTCCTTTCTGACAACTGGATCCTGTTGGAGTGTGTGTGGACAGTCAGCTTGTAGTGAAGGAGTGTTTAGAAGTGGAGAGGTTCTATGCTTTGTGAGTGTTTCCGTGATCCATAAAGAAGATGGGGGTACTTTTAGCTCATTCTCCAAAAACAAATAAGCTCTTAAGGCTCTGATGGAAAACAAAGACCCTGGTACCATGGCACAACATGGCTAGAGAGGCTGGAAAAGCAACTGTGCTTAAATAGCTATAATGACTTTGAAGCAGAAGTGTCATGCACCTATTTCTTTTAAGGGGGCACAGTGTGCACCACACACGCAAACATGTGCCCACAAATACACATATTAAAAAGAAAATCCACTTGATGGGCGTCACGTCAATGGGCATGATCCCTCTGCTTTTACCTACACACAATACAGGCACAAACTTTACATACACACACACTGTACACACACGCACAAAGAAAACACCAGGATTGACCAAATATGATTGTCCATGTAAGTGTTGGACCTCCAGACTTAACACATGCCGGTGATTGGTGTAGGGGTCTAAGTTCATAGCCCTGGACCACAAAAGCCCTAGTTTGGCCTCTGTCTGTGCCCTTCCTCTCTGCTTCTTCCCTGGCTCACTAGCCTTTACATCCTACAGTTCTGTGAATAAAATATAAAACACTCAATCTTAACAAAAACAGAATATCTGTTCTGCGTTGGCTGTCACATCAACAAGCTACACAATACACATTTATTAAAAACGTAATTGATAGCACAGTAACACAATAGCACACAATAATAATGAACACACTCACTGTGCTGGCAGTTCCTTCCGGTGTATTCTCCTGGACACGCACACGAGTAGTTTGCCTCCAGGTCTATGCACACACCTCCATTAATACACGGTCTGCTCTCACACTCATTCACATCTACAATACAGATGCAGTAATACTCCAGTTATAATGGGACATTTTCTGATTTGGTGAATAGCCATGTTATTAAAGACATAAACTGATGGGGTCCGTGTGGCGTAGTGGGCTAAGTCGCTGCATTGCACGACAGTCTATGTCATTATAGTCACAGGTTCGATCCTGACTATGGGTTCAGGATTTGGGTTAGAGATCTCAGATTATCTATCCCCATCGCTCTCCAGAGACTCCTTGTGTCTAGATTGGGTGCTTGTACATTAAATCGTGGAAGTATAGTCAGTGAACGTCATCATCCCATGCATGATCTGATTAAAGACTTCTGTGTTGGATTCGCAGTACGAAAAGAATCTGCGACTAGGCGACATGGGGTTGGATGATCTGTCCAGGGAGTTGCGGCGTTTCTGACAAGGCAGGATTAGAGGGAATTGGGAAAGGAGGAAAATGGGGCAAAACCATAAAAAAGTCATAAACTGATCTAAATTCTCCTTTTCATCAGTATAAAATGTTCACCTTGCAAAACATACCAGACCTCCTGGACAGCACCAAGGATCCTGGTCCCTGAGCACTGTACAATGGGTGCTATTAATATTGTATTGCTGGGAGTTTTCCTTCAGTGTCAGCTGGTATATCACTTCATATCCCAGACAGCGTAATAATGTGCCTATGAAATCATCCAAGTGACCCCTATTGAGTGACCTCATTAAGATAGTCCAGATTAAGCCACTAATCTGGTGGTGGGGGGGCATAAAACCCTCTCAAAAAATGTAAAAAAATGTCTCTCTGGGTTAATGTGTATGTGTTTGTGTACACTATGTGTTGGAATAATGTCTTACTGTTTTGGCAGCGGGCTCCAGAGTAGCCCGGAGAGCAGTGACAGCTGTACCCCAGGAGAGCATCACCTCGTTGGGCTTGAGTGGTCTCACACACGCCCCCATGGTGGCATGGATTTGGCTGGCATGGGCCTGGAAACAACACCTTTTAAAGATCATTTGGTTCTCCAGTACAAAGGCAGCATGGATAAATAGGTCAGGGTGATAATATTAGCCATGCTAAACTTCAGGGAGCCTCGCCGTCAGGCTAGCCCTCAAGTTCTCCCAGCCTCACTTCAGTATTCAACTTTCGGCCTTACTCTATACAGGATGTGCATCTTTCCCCATCCTTTTGGGTAGACTATCACACCTAATTGTTTGAAGCTAACACTGAGCTTATGTATCAATTTGTGTCCAGCCAACTGATTCAGGTATCCTCTAGGTTTCTTCCCAGGCTCTAACTTCACTCTGGAGTTTTTCCTAACCGCTGTTCTTCCAATCTCATTGTTTCCTGCTATTTGGGGCTTTAGGCTGGGGATCTATAAAAACACTGTGACAATTGCTGATGTAAAAAGTCCTCAATAAAATAAATTTGATTGATTTTGATAGATAGTTTTACCTAATGTTAGGGTTAGGTCTAATGTGCTAACCATCGACACGTGTGTGTGTATATGCTTGTGTGTGTGATTGATTTTGACTGACAGTGTCTCTCTCTTCCCCTAAGTACAGAACAAAGACTGGCCTCATTATGGAGCACTACAATAGCTGCAGTAGCATAGGCTAATGAGGAATTATCCAAAAACACACACACACACACACACACACACACATTACAACGGCCCTGAGAGAAGTCTTTACATACATTCAGAATCTATTTAATATATGTGAAATATATTCAAAATCTTTATGAATTTGACATACACTTGCTACCTATATACAGCATGCATAGGGATGTGAGCAAGGTAATGCTATATGAGTGGTAGTAAAATATACAGGGATTTACAGTTGCATTATAGAACTTAAAGATGCAGGTCGATAAGTTGGGTTTTAAGTGTAGCAATGTATACATTTACAGTTTGGATCTGATTTGATGTGGTGACCATTTTGTTATTAGTGTCTGTCTGGCAGATTAATGGGGGCCAAGGGCTACAGCATGGATATTTGTTATTGGTGGAAGATCTCTCTGTTCATTTTTCACATGAATAATATTGGATTACGGAATCAGTGATCATTGTAAGTTATGGAGGACCAAGTCTGCCAAAATAAGAAATAAATGAATATATGCATAAATAAAAATATGCATAAAAATATAAAATTCTACATTTATTAAACAATATTACCCTATTTATTTATTTCCGTGATGATTTATTTTTGTATTTATTTATTTATATGTTCATTTATTTCCATATTATTTTATTTCTGTATTTATTTATTCCGTAGATATTTATTTCTGTATTTTCACATCCTTAAGCTAAGGAGGAGGCTGTCAAGCAAAGTATGTCACGGTGTCACCTCTTTCCTATTGGTTGATTGGTATTAGAGCGTGAAGATCGACTTTACATGCCTTGATTGCTATGACTACGTTAGTAGGCTTCATAAATGGCTACATACAGGCTCTTGCCAGAGATTTGAGAGTCTCGGCTAACCTAGCTGAAGATGCTAGCTTTGATTATTATTTGATAATTTACGTTTTCACATGGAGGGTCTGGCTGAAAGTTTATTGCAGTAATCAGCATCTAACAACACAGAAGTTGACCCTGCAGTGTATGAATTTGGATGAAGTGTGATCATTGCCTTAATGTTTCGATATATACAATTCTGTTAATGACGAAGCAGTCGGACGCCCTTCTCATACATTGCCAATCAGTGGTGGTGCTAGACTATTGTTTTTTGGCTAAAACTCTCTTAATACATCCATGGCTAAACTACGGTGGGCTCAAATCAACGTCTGAATTTTAATGTGAATACATACACAATGGAATAGAGTAGTGATGGGCATTAAAGGCTTCATTACTGTTCTTCTAGCAGCAATAGATTGTGCTGGCAGCAGGTGGATAATTTATTTCATAATAAATGTCATTTTTGAAATGCATTGCAATGTATCAAATATCAGTGACAGCTTTTATTTAGCAAAGTAAATTCAGATTTTGCATTGAAAGCTTGATCCTGCTGCTTAAAGAACAGTAATGAAGCCTCGATTGCCCATCACTAAAATAGAGCATACACCCTTCCCAGTAGCTAGAAATACCACGCCGGACTGACTCCTTTTTTCACAAATTTTTAAGCAAAATTACATCAAGAGCAACAGACGTGAACAATCACTACTACTGAGTTTAGGCAATAGCCTATTCGCACTTTTACAACTCATTCACTTTGTCTGGCAAACCTGTCCACTACATACCCAATAGGGGTGGGCAGATCGATCCAAAAATATACATACTATATTTTGTTTTTGAAGATTGATTTTAGCGTTAGTAGGATCAGATACCAGTTCCAGTTTCTCTCTTCTACATTGTAGCCTAACCATTTCATCAAAGAATAGAACTGCCGGTGCAATGTTCCGTTGTTGTGAACACACACACACAAAAACTAAGACATCGATGGAGAGGGAGAGCAAGAGTGTAAGCTACAGTAGATAACGGAGCACAACCGAAGCCACAACAAAGTCAGCACGATTCTTGGTGGGGCCCATACCCTGCCACCGACCCTGCTGTCAATGGATGCTGTGGAAAGCTATTTGTTAGTAGGATCGTCTGTTTGTGACATTGCATCTTTTGGGGTTGGTGAAAGAATCCTGTATCCTACAAACCAACCTAGTGTCGTAACCTTAGTTCCTCCCTGCTGCGTTTTTTACATTCACAATCTGTTTTTATGTCCCACTTTTGGCTTGATTGCTATGGCTGAACGATTAAGTCCTGCCCCCTCATAAATATATATGTAAATAAATAAATACAGAAATAAAGGAATATGGAGATAGATGAATATAAAATAAATACAGAAATAAATGATCACAGAAATAAATAAATACAGAAATAATATTGATTCATTGTATAATTTTTTATTTTTATGTATTTTAATGTATAAATATTATAAAATATAAAGTTTTTATTGATGCATATATTTATTTAATTCTTATTTTGGCAGATTTGGTCCACCATATGTAAGTGCTGTGTTCCATTAATAAGAGATTTTACATGTCAGTGTGAAAGATAATATAGATATTAAACATGGCTATGTTACATTAACATCGAGATTATACAAGGCTGTGTTGTGTCAGATTAATATAGAGATTATACACTCACCGACCACTTCATCAGGTACATATTGCTACTACCGGGTTGGACCTCCTTTTGCTTTCAGAACTGCCTAAATTCCCTCATGTCATAGATTCAACAAGGTGTTGGAAAAATTCCTCAGGAGTTTTGGTCCATATTGACATTATTGCAGATATGTTGGTTGCACATCCATGATGCAAATCTCCCATTCCACCACATCACAAAGGTGCTCAATTGGATTTAGATCCGGTGACTGTGGAGGCCATTTGAGTACATCGAACTCATTGTCATGTTCAAGAAACCATTTTGAGATGATCTGAGCTTTGTGACATTATCCTTCCGTAAGTATCCATTAGAAGATAAGTACACTGTGGTCATACATGGATGAACATGGTCAGCAACAATACTCAGGTAGGCTGTGGCATTTAAAACAATGCTCAATTGGTATTAAGGGGCCCAAAGTGGGCAAAGAAAATAACCCCCAAACCATTACACCACCACCAGCCTTAACCGATGATACACGGCAGGATGGATTTATGTTGCTAACATCAAATTGTGACCCTACCATCTGAATGTTGCAGAACAAATCCAGATTCATCAAACCAGGCAACCTTTTCTAATCTTCTATTGTCCAATTGTGGTGGGCCTGTGCAAATTGTAACCTCCGTTTCCTGTTCTTAGCTGACAGGAGTGGCACTCAGTGTGGTCTTGTGCTGCTGTAGCCCATCTGCTTCAAGGATCAAAGTGTTGTGCATTCAGAGTACCTCTTCTGCATATACCTTAGTTGTAACAAGTAGTTATTTGTGTTTCTATCAGCTCCAACCAGTCTGGCCATTCTCCTGTGACCTCTGCCATCAACAAGGCATTTTCGCCCAGATAACTGCCGCTCACTGCATATTTTCTCTTTTTCAGACCATTCTCTGTAAACACTGGAGATGGTTGCGCCGGAAAATCCCAACAACTATGCCACATTCAAAGTAACTCACCTTTCTTCTCCATTCTGATGCTTGGTTTGAACTTCAGCAGATTGTCTTGATCCTAAATGCATTGACTTGCTGCCACTTGATTAGCTGATTAGATATTTGCGTTAATAGGCAGCTGAACAGGTGTACCTAATGAAGTGGCTGCTGAGTGTATAAGACTGTACACAAATAAATGTAAATATACATATATAAACTGTACTGTGCAAATATCTTAGGTACATGGGTGGGTTACATTAATACAAAGATAATACTGGGATGTGTTATAAATTATAAATTAAATAGGACTATTTTCTTTTATGCTCCTTACCTGTATTGGGCTTCTCCCAATCTGATGTGGCTGTTGGAGAGAGAGAGAGAGAGGGAGAGGGAGAGGGAGAGGGAGAGGGAGAGGGGGGGAGGGTATGTTGAATGGCTCTAAGATAATTTATTCTCTAACCAGGTGCTGATTCAGTTGATTATTGTAATTACTGATTCCAAAGGCCTCCTGTACTCACATGGCAGTAGCACCTCCTCTGGCTGATAGGTGAAACAATCTACCTCACCCTCACATGACACAGGTTCACATTGATCCCCTAAGACAGACAGAGAGAGAGGTAGGGGGAGGGAAAGAGTGAGAGAGAGGGATAGAGGGATAGAAAGAGAATGTAATGTACAGAAGCTGGTAGAGCTCCTTAGCAACACTACAATGACATGGTCCCAGACCACCACTACAACACACATGCAGACACATCATTTAAGGCAGATTTGTTGTTAAATTATTAGGAAGCTAGGCAAATATACCTTCTATATTTACAACTATCAGCTGCACCTAATTCCTGAAGCTGACTACGCACTAAAATGTGTGTTATCATTTCAGAGTGATGACGACACTGTTGTTTGTTTACATTCATCGGGCTTATCATGCATGCACTTACCGTACACCTGCTGAGGCACTGTCGCGGCAATGCACAACACCGCTAGGGACAATAGGGGGAGCATCTCCTATAGTTGCCGCTTGGCACTTTCCTCGGCGGTCTTAAAATCAAAACAAACCGTCTTCTTCTCTCCTCTGCTTTCGCTGCAGAGGCCGCTGTATTGATGATGGTCACTGTATACTCCTCCTCACAAGCTGTCTGTCAGTTTAACCCGAAATGTGAGTTTGTTAGAGAGAGGGATGCTGTGATTGCGCGCAGCCTGATCTTTTCCGTTTCGCTTCACCGCAGTGATGTGCGCAGTATCTAACCTCAGCGTCTTGACTTGATCCTTTAAACGCGCTGTCTGAATCAGCTTAGCATTCACACTTCATACTTCATACTTCGAGAGGGTTGTATAACAGTTTCATTTAGTCTACGCAATTAATTAAACTAAAATAGGGAATTAAAATCAGGTCTACTTGTTCCAAGGATGTGAAGTAGTATTAGGCAATGTTAAAATTGCCTATAGAGCATGTGTGTTTTCTCTTTAAACTACAGAGCATGCATCTGTAATAATAATCCGAATTCTTATAAATAATATTGTTTCACCAGCACAGTAGAAATTAAGTTACTTTTTGAATGAAAATTCCTATTTTCATAACCTATCTCTGTTGTTTGTGGGTAAAAAAATATTTTCCAATTAATCTTCTGATATTTATCAAAATCATCTAATACTTCCAAATAGGTTATTTGGCATGGACATTGCTTCTAAACGTAGTTTTGCATAGTGACCACAGGATTCGACCAACTTCTGCATATCTCCGGCTGTGATACTTGGAGGATGTTTATACAAGTTTCTCAAAGTATTCACTCCAAGTAAAAAAAGTATATTTAAATTATACTCCAGTATTATACTTCTAGTATACTTATGTTTAACCATAAGTGTACATTCAATATATTTGAAATTTCAAATACATTTCAAGTACAATTAAGTATACTTTTTTGCTTGGGCTGTGTGTGGCGGCAGGATCCAGGGAAGTTCATCACAGCTGAAGTTGATTGTTACTTGTTGATTATTTTCTTAATAGTAGAGAGGTGTTTTTAAGGTGTGCAGCTTTTGTGTCTAATTTGCAAAGGTCAACAATCATTTGTCTTCTTTCATTTCGGTTCTCTGAACTTCCCCATTTTGATAGATGTGAAAAGGTGTTTGTCCTGGGTATCACATCATTTTTGCACCCTGGTGAAATAGGAATTCATTAATGACCACTTATCGACCTCAACAGGAATATAATTCAATTAGAAAGGCTTGTATTTTTGAGAAACTGAAATGTGATTGCGTTGCAGTAGTGGTGTGTGATGGAAATCGTCCTAAATATGTTTTTATTTTCAGTGGTTCCCACACCTTTTTGGTTACTGTACCACCAGGGATCCTAGCACATCATTGGGAACCACAGCTAAAGCAGATGTGGTTTGCTCAACAATTTTTTGTCACCCATCTGCAACTGAGCAACTATTTGGACAAAGTTGCATTCGAAACCCACACCTGAAGCAAAAATATAGAAAATTCCGCTGTAATATACAGTTTGCTCATGCATTGCCCTGGAAACAAATGGTAAAAATCATGCTGTAGTTTGCACGAAGTGGATAGACAACAACAATATTTAAATAAGTTACTACTGTTATAATTGAGAAGTGGCACAGTGGAACAGTTTGTCATTTGAAATGGCGACCTGGCCAAGATAAAAGTGCAAGGTGCAAGACAACATAAAGTTACACATGGATTTATACAAAGTACAAATACAGAGTGCAGAATACGCAAGAGTACACAGTAGGTATAGTATACTGTACAGTCAGTGCACATAGGGTCTAAGATAGAGAGGTACTGTATAATATTCAGAACTCAGAGTGGCAGTGCAGAAATAACACTAGAGTTGGTAACATATTGCGTATGACTAGGGAAATGATAGATACAAAAACAGCTGTGCCGGTGAATTTTGTGCACGATGCTTTAAGGGTTTAATGAGGGCGCTAGGGCATAAATGGGCAAGGGAGCGGTCAACATGTACAGTGGTCTGACAATAGATCTGATAGTACTATTTTAAAGGCAGTGAGGGGGACAGTGGGCTTGAGTTTCTAGAGTGTTTGTAGGTTGTTCCAATCATTAGAAGCAGAGAACTGAAAGGAGAGGCGGCCAAAGGAGGTACAGGCATTTGTGGCAACCAGAGAGATATACTTGCTTGAGCTTGAGTGGGCTGGGTGATACTCTGGAGATTAATGATCTTAGGTAAGGTGGGGTTTTGCCCATTAAAGACTTGTAGATGAGATGATACCAGTTAGAGTTAGGCGTCGAGTGTGTAACAAGGGCCACCCAATTAGTGGGTAGATGTTGCAGTGATGGGTATTGTGATGGTGACAAAATGGATAGTGCTGTAGTAAACTACATCTAATTTCGTAAGGAGACAGTTTGATGCAGTTCTGTAAATGACATCACTGAAGTCAACTCCCGGCCTATTTCAAATCTACCATTTCTCTAAAAAATATTAGAAAAAGTGGTCGCCCAGCAACTCAGTGAATTCCTAAAGACTAATAACACTTACGAAAAGCTCCAGTCTGGGTTTAGACCCCATCATAGTACTGAGACTGCACTTGTAAAGGTGATAAATGACCTTCAAGTTTCATCTGACCAGAGCTGTGCCTCTGTTCTTGTGCTTCTGCACCTGAGTGCTGCCTTCGATACCATTGACCACAAAATTCTTCTAGACAGATTGGAAACCTATATCGGGCTACGTGGACATGTTTTGGCATGATTCCGATCCTATCTATCGGAAATATATAAGTTTGTATCTGTGGATGGTCTGTCCTCCAAACAATCAAAGGTATGCTTTGGTGTTCCACAAGGTTAGGTTTTGGGACCGCTACTGTTCTCGCTATACATGTTGCCTCTTGGTGATGTAATCCGGAACCACAATGTCAACTTTCACAGCTATGCTGATGACACACAGCTGTACATTTC
>JACXGM010016651.1:0-20298 GCA_016801145.1 Umbra pygmaea | reverse complement strand
CAAATAAAAAATGTATTAGTTAAATAAAAGTCAAATAAAAAATGTATTAGTTAAATAAAAGTCAAATAAAAAATGTATTAGTTAAATAAAAGTCAAATAAAAAATGTATTAGTTAAATAAAAGTCAAATAAAAAATGTATTAGTTAAATAAAAGTCAAATAAAAAATGTATTAGTTAAATAAAAGTCAAATAAAAAATGCAGTAAAAATCCCCAATGGCCTCAGTGGAGATAACCCAGGTTTTTCCTTTTTGTCCTGGTCATTTCAGAAAGAGGACTATATCAACCGCTTTAGGTGCTGGGTTTTTTGTTAGGTTCGGTAGACCATTACTGCCCTCCAACTTACATCGATTACTCTGTATGTTTTTATTTTGTTTTTTTCTTGTGTAATTCATGTGTAACTTTATGTCATCTTGTACATTTGTGCTTTTATCTTGGCCAGGTCGCCGTTTCAAATGAGACACTATTCTCAACATGCCCACCTGGTTAAATAAAGTTTAAATAAAATAAATAACAAAGACTTGCCAGGGGACAATGTTTGGCTTATTATTTAGTCAAAAAATATTTTTAGCTTGATTTGAATTAAAAGCTGCATAATATTCCCTGTCTTGTAATTGAAAGTACACCTTGCCTCTGATCACATCTGGTATTGTTAGCTCTAATAAGGGGCTAGGTTTTCACTCAGCTACTTACCGGTTGTATATTTGTGGTTGTGTGAGATTTATAAATAATATGTTACAAATTCAGCATTGTATTGGGTCTGGTTCTTAAAGTATTCTGATAAGAAAATGTGCACATCACACATACATTTTATATAGCACCCAAATGTTTCCTGTGCAGGGATACAGTGCAAAGTATCTTACGGAGCTTTAGCACATTTTTTGAGTACACCATTGTTGATGAAGAACGAATATACAAATCATTCATTAAAGTTAATTGTATGAGGCCTCAATGGAATCCTCAGTTTTTCTGTGATCAATGTACTTACAAAACCTCAATGATTACAGATTTCCAATAGTTTTTTTTTCAAGTACCCGAATACCAAAACATGCAAAAGACAAAGTAGTTACATTTTTCACAATATGGGACCTTTAAAGGCCAAATGGGGCATGTAAGGTCATCCAATTGCACATCTTTATCCATTTAAAAACAATGAATCAGTAAACATAATTTCCCCCACTTATGCTGTTTATGGGACATACATAAGTGTTGTTTTGAATGAGTATGCACATTTCTATGAAATTATAAAGTATTGACCCAATCTGGCCTCAAACTCACAATCTTTGGATTTAGAGACTGTGAGGGTGACCACTGGACCAAGCAGTAGATGCGCGTGGCCAACGAATGTTTTGTATACAACTGCATGCATTTTCTAGGTCTGCATGTGCCAATGAATGCGATGTTAAAAATGCCGGTTGTCAAGATTAAGACATCTTTCAATCAAGTTTGGAGACAAAATGCATAGTAGGGCCAGAGAAATTGCCTGTGACACAGATGTAAGACAACAGACAGTGACTGTTCTATTGTCTCCCCTCTGATGTCTTTGGTGGGGGATAAGAGGTGAACGAATTGCTGCCTGCTATTTCTATAAGAGCAGGGATTCACAAAACGTACATAATGAGAGCCGGATGGTTTTCTGTTTTCCCTTGTCATTAATTGCACCCACCTGGTATACTAGGTCTAAATACATCCCCGATTAGAGGGTTGCCATTACAAAACAGTGGAACTGTCTTCCAGGGTCTGATTATAGAGTATAAGGGCTGTAGAGCTTAGTAAAATGTATTTTATTGATCATTTGTTTTATGCATTAAATTACATGGTAATGTATCATTGGCATGGAATTATCCAGTTTAAAACAGGTTGACATTAAATCAGCCTTTAAATTCAAGCCATGAATCAAATATGAAAACGAGTGAAATATGCAGGGACTGCTCCTGTGTACAACCTGCTGGTTACTGGAATGTTTTCATGCGCGCAACTTTTGCTGAACATCTCATATACACCTTCTCCATCAGGTACAAGAATTATCTATGACCGAAAGTTTCTGCTGGAGCGCCGCAGTTCCCCGCTGGCCCAGACTCCTCCCTGCTCTCTCCCCAACATTCCAGGAGTCACCAGCCCAGCCTCCAAACAAGTTAATAATGGAAACGCCCCTACTGGAGAACCGCTGAACTACAACACCGCACCTACTGCTGACAAGAGCGCTGGTAAGAAGACGGGTCAAATGTTTACATTTATCGAATTTATATGTATTATTGTGGCAAAAAACTTCTCTGAATATGGTAATATGAAATGTCTTTCATGGAGAAAAAAATATATATTTTCAGATTTACATATTAGAGTTCATAATTTCTGATTTATTGTTATTATTTTAGTATAATATTTTAATATTTCCCCCTGATGTTGGTGAGATGCTTAACATAGGCCAACATTTAGCATGAGTATTAATTAAATAAATGACTATGTTGTGTGTTTGTAAAGGGGATGATGCACAGTTTGAAATGGACATCTAACTGCTGTTGGAATGACAATTCCAAAGGGAAGTGAATCAACTTCACTTGCTACCATGATGCTGAAGAAGAGACTCGAGGAGACACCGTAGCCAATTCCCCACACAGCCTTGCAACAACACTGTCAGCCTCTGTGTATATGGATGAGTCCATTAGTTGAAGATTTATAACTTTAAATATCAGTAGTATTGTTACTGTGAAACCTGCTCAGCGATTCATGAGTGTGAATGAAGTGTACCCTCTTGAATCAACTGTGGTGCCTTTCTCTAGTAGAGCCACAACAGCAACACTGAAAACCACTGTTCCCGAGTGGATCAGAGGTAATGATGAAATGTCATTTTATTTTCATTCTTTAAGATTTTGTCACTCACCACACTAAACATGGGCCATCTCTTCTGTACTGCCTTTGAAATACTGTTTTTGCAGATAGATTTTTCACCATCAGTGTCATACAAAAGAATGTAAAACATGGTTTTATTGCCAATGTTGATGAGATTTTGAGACAGAAAATAAATAATTTTTAAATGGTTTGTAAGAATAAGCAATAAAGCACAGAAAATATGTTGTATACTTATTTAGTAATATGTTACCCCGATGCACAGAAGTGGATAGATGTCTTTGTGTATTCAGAGTCAGACAATGGCTTCTGTCAAAAACTCAGGCACTTCTAGTTATCTGGCAAATGTCACTAGTCTGGTGGTAAATGGGTTGACCGACTGCAATACATGTTCCCTTCAGGAAAAACCATTGGAATCTGACAGAAGAAAGTAATTACACCAAAAATGGTTGTAATAAATGCATAAAAGAAAGTATTCCTAAAAAGATATCATATAAACTCTAGTACTACTTTTTCATGTTTCATTTCACATTAGCATGAGGCCATTTACACCAAATAAAATCAAAACTTAAATGGTTGAACTTAAGGTTGTTGGTAATATCCAACAAAAACTAGTAGCTTAGCTCAATATCCACTTATACTTAATTTTGTATGATGCAAAACAGTCAATGTCCTACCTTGGTAGACACTGATATCACTTGGCTGGGTGAGCCTGTCAAAACTAGTTATGTAACAGTAAGGCAGGCATTGGTGCTAGTCAGAACAGCAATAAGAACAACAGAGTGCCTGGGGCACACATTTCCCTATTTGTCATCTAGCACTAAAATCTGCCTACTCATCACAGGGGTGTCAGCCAGGTGCCCGACTTGCCAAGCAGGAACCACTGTTTGTTCCTCTCTGTATCAAAAGCAACGTGTGCTGTCACCTACAATTGGTTCTCTTGTGTAAATCTGAACTAAAGGATGCTAGGCAGAGGTCCCTGTGAAACAACAAGTAGGTTACATCAGAGACAGTGCAAATAGTGCACAGAAATCGGCTTTAATCCCAAGTGTGGAATATAAACTAGCGCACGAGACAACTCTGAACAATGAGCTGAACACCAGTGTGCTCCGGGCAATGGAAGGGGGTTGTGCATCTGTGTGTTCTGACACGTGCTAGAGAAGCTGTGACACCTGGCTCCTTGTCAGTCTCCTAAAGCTTGTTCACGAACAGGAAACACACTGGGCCTGTTTACCACACCCCAGTGTCTGAAAAAACACTGCCGATTGTCCAGACCCTATAATGACCATGACAAAGACTAGTGACCCCAACAGTGCAGCCTGCCTAAATGGCTATGCCTTGTCACCACGGGTGGTCAGAGGTGAAGCTGATTATTAAACTGTTAGGAAAGAAAGCCTTGAATTTGACGTTAACCTTTTGACTGTCTCTGTTCACAGTGGGTTTAGGATGAACTTCCTTCAACATGAGCAGCTTATTAGTACAGTTCAACCAGCCTCTAAATTGCTGGGGCACAGGTCCCATGTGCACAAGGGCAGTGTGTCAAGAGAAGGCTAATATAATAAATGCTAGAAAAATATGAAGGTTTGGATGAAACCTTTTGCACAGTAACACTCTTGTACACAATAACCACTGGTGGTTAGGGAATCTAAAGCCCCTGTTTCCATCAGTATTGCTTCCTGGCACCCCTAAAGTAAACAACTGTTTTTTAGTTCCTCCAATCACAACCCTAACCCTTACATTCCTACCAGTTGCTTTTCTCAAGTTAGGAATTTTCAGTGAATTACAGTAAAGTTTTGAGTGAATGTAATGCAAACGTGTTTTGTCACTTAGAGGATTAAATTACTTTCACACATCAATTGATAGAATAAAAAGATTTAATGTATATATATATATATATTTCATTGTATGTACAAAATATAACTTGTAATAATGTATAAGTGACTAAGAAAGTCATAATTATTATTAAATCACATTTTCACATCTTAGAATGACTAAAACATGACCAATAAAAACTGTTTATAGACAGCCTAACACCCAAAATGGGTAGTGTTTGTTGTTGAAATATTCAAATAAATAACAATATATAATTACCAATGCATTGGTTCAAACAAGGGGCACGTTTTTTAATATGAAATGCTATCGTTTCATAGATGAGATCGTGACATAGGCCTAGAAAAGTGATTACTAAGTAGGCCTATAGCCTGCAACTGATAGAAATTGATCTTCCATGTGTCAACGTCCACAAACAACCTGAGGAAGGGCATCAGACCTTCAAATAAATCCATGGGGCACAAGAACAAATTTCCACCACAAGTCTTTACGGTTGCCGGGTAAAAATCGACATTAGTGACAGCCACACTCTTCCACAATCATGTCGTCGTGATGCCGCAATACCACGTCTTCTTCCCCGTAGTACAGCATCGACAGCGGGCTGAGGCGCGTGGGCACGCAGGAGGGACAACCCACGCGATCTGGATGATACAGTTTCAACAGACTCTGAAAACACAAGAAAATTTTCTTTAACAGAAAGTTCAAATGTAGGCTATTTAACAAAAAGTTACATGTATTTGTATGTTTTTGTTTTCATTACTTACTTGCATGTATGCGTGGTTGGTGGGACTGAAAGATTCATCTACAGGAGTAGGGCATTCTCCCTCGCAGCGAAACGCGTTGTAGCGTTTTGGATACACAATCCACTCGTCCCATCCGATCTGGTCGAAATCAACCCACATGTCTACCTTTCTACAAAGTGGACGCTGGGTTGCTTCTGATGCTGATCCAGTAGCATTAGATGCAAATCCGCCGGCCATTCGCACTCTCTCCATTCGGTTTCTCTTGTGGCGTCTTCCTTGAGCTTCAGGGCCGACTTGATCCAAAAATGCGTATTTGGAGTGCTCCACAGTACGGATAAGAGTGTTTGCGCTCTCGCCATTACGAGGCAGATGGTGCTTAGAAAAGACAACCATCATAACCCTGTCGGCTGTCGGATGGTGAATCTTCTTTCGTCTGTGCGTAACAGCATCGTCCTGTGCCCCACTCCCGTATTCCTCCTCCATCACATGGCCAATACTTGGCTCTTGGCTCTTGGTCACTGAGTCTCCCTGGTGCAGCCAATATTTGAGCAAAGCTGTCACATTGAAAACCTTCCATGGAGAAGTAATTTTACTGGGTGATGCGCCAAAGCTGCCCAGGAGAAGGCGTTCCTCGCGACACAGAACTGTGTCTGGGTGGCAGTTTAGCGAGTGATAAATGTCCAGTGTGATACGCTGGGAGGAAGAGAACGCTGGTAGTCTGATCCGAAGCTCTGACAACTGGACGTCATCACTCGCTGAGATGGAGGACATGTCGAAAGTGACGGTCCATTTGTCACCCACTTGATGACAACCTGGTGGCAACGAAAAAGTCAGCAACCCAGTTCGAAACTTTCAGTGAGCAATCAACGATACAAACTTTGGACACACTTCACCAGAAACTAGTCGAACCACTTGACAAATGTCAACGCGTTGGAGGGAGGAGAGAACAGGACAGGATGTGTATTCAACCCCCCCCCCCCCCAACACACACACACACCCTTGTACAGACGTCTATGGAGCTAATACACACACCCGCTCACATAAAACAGAAAAAGCCTTTAAAGCCGAATAAGCGTTGTGACACTTCTGGGCTGTAAAGAGGGAGTCTCTGATATACACAGATAAGACACTGCAACTAAAGTGCATGTCAATGATGGAGAGGACAGGCCTAAAGAGATCTGGACTGACTCGGACGCTTGCCTAAACTACAGGTCTGGTCACATAATCATACATTGATAATCATAGAACACTGCAATACACATGGTAGTCTGTATTGGTTCAAAAGGCAACCACGTTGGAAAGAAAACCGAACAGTTCTATAGTAACGTTTATAAACAAATTTGAAAATACATTGTAGTTTAATGGCTATCATGTAATATAATATAATCGGATAATGTTGACAAAAGTGCTGTGGCAAACGCAATTAAAACAAATATATAGTCTACTTTACGTACCTTTTGCTATCAGACTGAGAACGGAATCAGAATTTCGCAGAGAGGGGGTCTCATCGGCTGTCCTGACGGAGTTTACAGCCCTTGACTGTGATGAGTCTCCGGTCTTTAAGGAGCGGTACAGTTGCATCATGTAAAGCGGGTACCTGTTTGGAAAGTAGGTATTCAGATGTCCTAAGTTTGACTTAGCTGAGCGCTTGTGATTTCCGGAATGTTGGAACGGTTTTGTCGAACTGTCGACCCTGAAAAAGCAGACGAAGAGCACGCAAACTACGAGCTGTGCCAAGCCTCCCATTTCAGTGGTTTATCTAAAATAATCTAGCCTTGTGGCGTTGAAAGTAAAGTGAAGAGGGAGATGGCAACAACTATCCTCCTTCCTCTAGCTTGTCTTGGTTTATAATGATGCCTTCAGCAGGCAGATCCAGACATGGCATTTATAGTGGACAGCTGCCCTTTGATGACCCCAACCATCACAGGCATTCAGATACCCTCTGATCCTGGTGCACATCAGAGAACGTACAAGACAGCATTTAGCCAAGGTCATTGTCTTTCAAAACTATATCCCGTGATTTAAATGTATAGGTCGTAGGACATTGTAGGTTAATCCTTTGTAATTGATTAAGATCCCACCTATTAAAATCCTTTGATATCAAACTTTTTAAGTGTTATTAGTTCAAATAATTTTTAACAATTTTCATTAGCCAGACATGCCACGCGCATTTAATGGTTAGATTAGCTATCATTATTAGGGGCACATTATTTTCAAATGAAATAATTGGTTATATAATTGTTTATACATTTTAAATAATATTTTTTACAACTAGTTGACGGACCGTTTGTTATTGTCTTTCCTTTATGAACATTAAACATACGCAAATTGAAATAGTTCATCAAAATTATTACATCGAAACCAATTAAATTGCTTTAATTAGGCTATGTAGTAGAATCAGATTTCAGAGGATAAAGTTAAATCTTTGATTTGGAATTATATTATTTGATTAACATTAAACAAAAACATAGGCCTTACATTTAACGTTTAAATTCATACAGAGTTAAGTCTTCAATTGTTTCTAAAGCACTATTTTGCATTTTGGTCAATATGCTACATTATATGGTAGCCCATAGGAGACTATATTAAAATGATAATGCGATTTCACAAATACATTTATTATTTTCAATATATGTAAGTGTTATTTGAGACAATATTAAAATTTAAATGCAATAAAGTTTTGACATTTAATTTTCAAAGACGTACCCGCTTTACAGTGGACTATACTACTCAAATGTTAATGCAAATGTAAAAATTTAAATGCAATACAATAAATGTAGCCTAATTTTCCATTTGTGCAAGCATTATTTAAGTCTCAATTAAAATTAAAATGCACTTTCTAACTATTTGAAAAAGGAAATGAAAACGGCATTGACATCTCATTTTCACAGACTCAAATGTTTTGTGCAGTGCATTCAAATGCAATAAGCTAAACAGCGCCTCCGGTCAATTGGATCTCCATTTTCAAATTACCACGCTCTTCTATGGCCATATATGTTTTATTAATACATAGAGAAACATTTCGATCATGAAAATGCAATCTGTCAGACATCTCATCAAGGCCGGTCTTCAGTTAAAACGTAACTTCCTTGTTCTGTTACTGTGACAGCTTATTTAGTTTCACGTTGGATATTTGACTCTTTAAATCTCAATAGCTCTTTAACAAAACGTAAAATTAATGAATTGTTTGACTTATTTGATGAAAATTGCCTGTACAACATTAACTTGGGCAGTCCTTAGTCATTATTTACACCAAGCAGAAATATTTTGAGTCATGGAGGATCAACTACAGTCACTACACTGTATAGGAGCAGACAACTGAGAACGAGGCGATCTAAGCGCTTATGGACGCGTTCAATGTGTCAAAAAATGTAGCCTTCTCTCCCAAATCCAATAGATTCTACAATGGCTGTATACCATCTCTGAGAAACGTGTATTCTGACTAAGGGGAAGGTGGAGAGGGATGAAACCTTTTATTTTTTCAGAGAACATTCAAGCTTTAATAGTGCACCCAGTAAGTCACGACTGTATACAGTATATATTCCGACTCTGGGGAAGGTGGAGAACAATGCACATCTTTTAAAAAAGATTAAATAGCATTAGCAAGGATTAAATAGCATTCTCAAAAAAGGCTTAGAAAACGAATTACCCAGAATATTTTGGTGAATATCGCAATATGAACAGGAGCACAATATAAAAACAATTGAGAAAAATTCAAACACCATCCTTTATTCCCCAGTTAGTGAGAAAGAAGTAATGGATATTCTCCAAAAGTCCAAAAATAATTATTCTATGGACTGCCATTTCATCAATATGGCAATACAAAAAAAGTTATAAATAATATAAAAACACCTCAAACGCACATCTGAAATATGTCACTTCTAAATGGCTGTGTTCCCAAGAAAATGAAAATTGCAAAAGTTATTCCAGTATTCAAAAATTGATTTAAACATAATCTTACCAATTATAGACCAATTTCTTTGCGTCCTCAATTTTCAGAAATCCTGGAAAAAATATTTAGTACTCGATTAGAAAACTTTGTTGAAAAATATATACTGATTAATGAAAGTCAATATAGATTCAGAAGCAAAAGATCTACATATATGGCTATAATTGATGCAAGAGAAGAATTATCAAATGCATTGGACAATAAAAAATGTACCATTGGAATATGTATTGATTTGAAAAAAGCCTTTGACACAATTAATCAAGAAACTAGAAAGGTAGGGGATACGATTGTTGGTTGGAAACTGGGTAAAAAGCTACTTAAGTGAAAGAACACAATTATGTGCAGATGGGTGAGTCCTCATCTAATTGTCATGTAATTTATTGTGGTGTCCCCCAGGGGTCAGTATTGGGCCCTAAATTATTTACTTGTACATCAATGATATATTTAATTTTTCAAAATTATTATTATTAGGTGTGTTTTGTTTGCCAATGATACCAACATTTTCTATTGTGATGACAATTATAATAGGGTTATTAATGTTGTAAATACTGAGGAATATTAAAATGGATGGATAGTAATATATTATCTTTACATTTAAATAAAACTAAAGCCATATTATTTGGTAATTAGAAAAAAACAGATGTGACGATTGAGATAGATGGGATAAAAATTGAAAATGTCTCTGAAATAAAAAAATTTGGAGTTACAATAGATAACAGATTAGCTTGGAAAACTCATACCAGACACATAAAAAACAAAGTTTCCAAAAGCATTGCATTAATAAATAAAGACAAACATGTCCTTGATTACAATACACAATCCTCATCTGGTATTGTTCCCTGATATTACCGTATTTTCACTTACTGTGTTGACGTATGGGGAAACAATTATAATAACTCATTACAGTCACTACGTACAAAAAAGGGTTATTGAACATACAAATCTACTTTTTCTCAAATCAAAGTTATCAAAAAATACAGAACCATGTTAAATTCAATATGGCACAATTCTTATTTAAAGCGTTTCACAACCTATTACCTG
This sequence comes from Umbra pygmaea, assembly GCA_016801145.1. Lineage (NCBI taxonomy): Eukaryota > Metazoa > Chordata > Actinopteri > Esociformes > Umbridae > Umbra > Umbra pygmaea. Next base: position 9,890 of record JACXGM010016651.1, on the reverse strand, counting down.
CTAACTTACAAAAGTTATTCACACAGAGAGACCAGTTGTACAGTTTGAGGAGCTATGGGCACTTTTTAATACCAACAGTCAAAACCACCAGAAGGAGTTTCTGTGTGTCAGTATGCGAGGGAAAACTATGGAATAGTCTGGTGCCAGAACTCAAACATTGTCAAAGCATTTACCAGTTTAAAGCTCTCTATAAACAGAAGGTTTGGTCACAGTACAAGGGGGGCGGGGTTTAATTGTCTGGTGTTGTATTCATGTATATAGACTATGTTATCTTACCTGGTATGTATTTTGATTACCATTGTTGGTATTACCATAATTGTATAGAGGTTTTTATGTATTCATAGGCTGTGTTATTTTACCTTGTAGGTATTCTAATTACCATTGTTGGTATTACTACAACTGTATAGATGTATTAATGTATTCATAGGCTGCGTAGGTATTCTGATTACCATTGTTGGTATTACTTTAATTGTTACCTGCGTTAACATATGTTGTGTATTTATGATATATTTGTGTTTTTTGTGTATATATAAAATAGTAATTGAGCGTATGATATCGTTAAGAATTAAGGAAGCAGCTGCCTTTGTTTTTCTTTTTTCTTTTTCCTTTTAATTGTCACAGACCAGGGTGGGTCTAAATAAGTCTGACTTCTTCCCATTCCATTTTAAGCAATAGATTTATTTATGTAATTAATGTTACTTAGTTGTATAGACTGAATTAAAATGCTTCTTCATTGCCTTGGTTATATGTCATTAGATTGATTGAAATAAATAAGTTAATTCATTCAATTAGGGTGTAACATAACAACATTTGGAAAAAGAGAAGCGCTGTGAATACTTTCCGGATGCAATGTATGTGAAACGGTCGCCCCTCCTTGTGAGTTAGAAGCACACCTGCTACCTTCCCTGTTTGTGTTTAGCGTCTCTAGAGCCCGTCTACGGATGGAGAGCTTGTTCACTCCCTAGTCTCGAGAGTGGAAGTTCTCCCCTTGTTGGACATCTGCTTATCAGTTTCCTGGACTTTTCCTCACCTGACTGTTCACATGACTCTGGTTAACCTATAGATGCTCTCGATTTGTTAACAGCTGCTTCCACTCATAGTCATCATTCAGTGCATTTAAGTCTTGTTATGTAGTATGTTAGCTGTCGATCATTGTTGTGTGTAGGTCTGTGTGTGTTAGTGTTTGATTATTGACGTTTTGCCCCTAAAGTCTACTTTATTTTTGTATTGGCGTTATTTGAGCCCAAAATCACATGAATTACGTTCAGAGGAAACTATTTTCCAAAACAGAAATATGTGAAATATGAACGTATGAGAGGGTCAATTACGTTTGTTGGGATCTAAGTATAAAACCGAAAAACGTAAAACATGTACATATTAAGATCATGAGGTATTGTGTAAGTAGCGATTAGGTGGTCACCCCTCACATTTTTGTAAATATATGATTATAACCTTTCATGTGACATCACTGAAGAAATTAAACTTTGCCACAATGTAAAGTAGTGAGTGTACAGCTTGTATAAAAGTGTACATTGCTGTCCCCTCAAAATAACTTGACACATAGCCATTAAGGTTTAAACCTGTGAGTACTTTGTGAGACACTGTACATTTGCAACACAAACGCAGTAAAACCCCCTCATGAGGTGTGTTAGACTGGCATGAGTGTGTGTTCAATGGGGCTCATTTATAATTTCCATAAAATGCTGATGGATAATGTATCTTTATAATGATGAAAACCATGTTTAATTTATATTTCTCCATGATAAACATAGCAGAGGTAAAATGCAAGTATTTATTAACAATAGGCTGTTTATATTGCTTTTAGTTGTGGTAAAGCAAACACCTGTTGAGTATTTTTTGATTGCTATGCCTGCATTGTTTTAATAACCCAATTATTTTGTGGGTCCAATAGACCTGTAAGTAACAGAAATACAAACACCACACAAGAGTTACTACCTCATTTACACTCCATATATTAATAATAAATAATAAATAATTAATATTAATATCAGCGAAACCTCCATTGGATACCAGCCTCCACTGCTGTTGGTATAGCATCTGTATTCTTTTGTAACAGAACAAGGAAGTTACATTTTAACTGAAGACCCTCCTTGATGAGAGGTCTGACAGATTGCATTTTCATGATAGAATTTTGTCTCTATGTATTAATAAAACATAGATGGCAATAAAAGAGCGTGGTAACTTGAAAATGAAGATCCAATTGACCGGAGGTGCTGTTTAGCTTATTGCATTTGAATCTTGTCCACTGCACAGCACATTCTAGTTTTTGGAAATGTGATGTCAATTTCATTCATTTACATTTTCAAATAGTTAGAAAATTAGGCTAGATTTATTATATTGCATTCAAATGTTTACAGTTGCATTAACAATTGAATATAGTTCACTGTAAAGCGGGGTGCATCTATAACAAAAATAACAAAATACTTGAACATTTAAATTGAAACAAAATATTTCACAAGCTACAAGGTTAGATTATTCTGCAAGTGTTTGGCCTAAAACCTGAAAAATCTGCCATTGTTTGTGTGTTAAATATGGTACAAAACAGATAATCATATATCAGAAATAATGATGTGATTAAAACAGTCAGGTATGGTATGCTAAGGACATCAGCACTTTTCTAATTGAAAAACCTACAATTTGTCTTCATGTCAGTTGTAAATGCCATACTAATAGTCCAAAGTGGTAGATGTCTTGATCCCATTGTTGACATAACAATTCAGGGTTTCTTATAATTTACTGAAGAACTCCTTCACCTGTGCAGATGGAAAACAGAGACCCCCCCAGAAAAAGAATATCAGTTATAATCTCAATCGTCTGAAAGATGACATATCGAAACCTGAAATACACCACATCAACAACATTCAAATGTAAAAAACACAGACAAAATAAAGAAAATGTAAATAACATATCAAAGATATGTCAATAAAACCAACGATTATTTTATCTAATGAAGAGAGTATTTTTTTGTGTAAACTTCAAGACTGTTATAATGCCCCCCTCTGGTCAAACTGCACTACAACCTTCAAATACAGAGGTAGTGAGGGAAAAATATTTGATCCCCTGCTAATTTTGTACATTTGCCCACTGACAAAGAAATCATCGGTCTCTAATTTTAATGGTAGGTTTATTTGAACAGTGAGAGACAGAATAAAAACAACAAAATCCAGAAAGACACATTTAAAAAAAGTTATTCATTGACTGGCATTACAATGAGTGAAATAAGTATTTGATCCCCACTCAATCAGCAAGGTTTCTGGCTCCCAGGTGACTATTATACAGGTAACGACCTGAGATCAAGGAGTGCTCCTAATGTCAGCTTGTTACCTATATAAAAGACACCTGTCCACAGAAGCAAGCAATCAGATTCCAAACTCTCCACCATGGCCTACACCAAAGAGCTGTCCAAGGATGTCAGGGACAAGATAGTAGACCTACACAGGGGTGGAATGGGTTAAAAGAATATCGCCAAGCAGCTTGGTGAGGAGGTGACAACAGTTGGTGCAATTATTCGCAAATAGAAGAAACACAAAATAACTGTCAATCTCCCTCAGTCTGGGGCTCCATGCAAGAGCTTATCTCGTCCAGTTGCAATGATCATTAGAACAGTGAGGAATTAGCCCGGAAATACACAGGAGGATCTTTTCAATGATCTCAATGCAGCTGGGACCATGGTCACTAAGAAAACAATTAGTAACAAACTTTGCCGTGAATGACTGAAATCCTGCAGTGACCACAAGGTCCCTCTGCTCAAAAAAGCACATATACAGACCCGTCTGAAGTTTCCAATGAACATCTGAATGATACAGAAGAGAATTGGGTGAAAGTGTTGTGGTCAGTTAAGACCAAAATTGAGCTCTTTGGCATCACCTCAACTTGCCATGTTTGGAGGAGTAGGAATGCTGCCTACGAATGCTACCCCAAGAACACCATGCCCACCGTCAAACATGGAGGTGGAAACATTATGCATTGGGGGTGTTTTTCTGCTAAGGGGACAGGACCACTTCACCGCATCAAAGGGACGATAGACGGGGCCATGTTCCATTAAATCTTGGGTGAGAACCTCGTTCCCTCAGCCAGGGCATTGAAAATGGGTCGTGGATGGGTATTCCAGCATTACAATGACCCAAGACACATGTCAAAGTCAACAAAGGAGTGGCTCAAGAAGAAACACATTTAGGTCCTGGTGGTGGCCTAGCCAGTCTCCAGACCTTAATCCCATAGAAAATCTGTGGAGGGAGCTGAAGGTTCGAGTTGCCAAACGTCAGCCTGGAAACCTTGATGACTTGGAGAGGATCTGCAAAGAAGAGTGGAACAAAATCCTTCCTGAGATGTTTGCAAACCTGGTGGCCAACTACAAGAAATGTCTGCCCTCTGATTGCCAACAAGGGTTTTGCCATCAAGTTCTAAGTCATGTTTTGCAAAGGGGTCAAAAACTTATTTCACTCATTGTAATGCAAATCAATTAAAAACGTTTTTGTTCAAATAAACCTACCATTAAATTCTAGATTGATCAAACAAACAAAATCAGCAGGGGATCAAAAAAATGTTTCCCTCAATGTAGGTATTTACAGGTGGTGGAAAAAATTATGGAAAAGGACTGTTACTGTGAAATCACAAATCGGTCAACAAACTGCTCAAATTATAACAGCATTTACCTAAAATTGAAAAATTGCATTGGCAAAGAGGAACAGCGGTAGTAAGTTGAAGTTAACTGACATGGACACTTTACAGCAGGGGTGTCAAACCAGATCCAAAGGGCCTAGTGTCTGCAGGTTTTCGCTTTTACCTTCAGTATCAGACTGATTGATTAGTTCACTAATTGGTTAGGATCTCCTCACCTGGCAGTCTAAGTCTTAATTGGGCTGTAATTGAAAGGAAGGACCGAAAACCAGCATACACTAGGCCCTTTGTGGAACCGGTTTGACACCTGTGCTTTACAGGATAGTTGCTAAATCCCCCCCAAAATACTGCATCAAATATTATCTGAAAATATAAATAGCAAATCTCTGAACCTATCTTAACAAAAAAAATACATTGTGGGGTTTGCAAAGCTGGAATTTCTGTTAGGGCCTTTATTTGGAAACAACATTGTTGGAAATACGGTAATTCTATGTGAGCATCTTATAAAATAATTTAAAGCAGTTTAGAATGTTCTAAGTAATTTGAGAGTGTTATAGCAGTGGTAAATGAGGTAATCTCAAACACTGAGGCCTGTGGCTTATTGTTGTTGTAAGTCCTAAAGATCAGTCAGCACTTTTCTCCTACAGGGAGGAAAGTCAATGTCATCATGGCTGTACATAATTACAGGCAGCAGGTAGCTCATAGCTCTTTTATCTATTAGACATTAGAATGTGGTAGTACTAGTACCCCAGATTGGATATATACTGGTTATACCATTCAGGCTAGCAGGTCAGGGTAAAATAGTATGTGCTCAATGAAGCAAGGAATATACTTGAAAATGACAATATGTCTAGGTGCCTGCTGACACCATGTGAGTGAAGGCCACTGTCAGATAAGATAAGCAAAGTAGGTGCTAGAAGGATTCTCTGTAAGAAACCCGAAGGTGCTAGAAATGTCTTATTTGTGATATGATGCTCAGTCCCCAAAGGCTATAAACTGCTGTCGTTGATCAGGGCATTTTCTATACAATCTGTTACCAACCTGTGGTGAGACCTGTCCAGCACAAATTGTGCACATTACAGACAGGAAGTAGGAAGTAAAAATGCCAAAAGAACTACTCTGCAATGATGTAGAACATCATACTTCACAACACCAACACTTTTTGGAAGTGAAAAATACCTCGAATTTCAAAAACGTATAGAAATATAGTGAGAAATGGGTGAAGCATTTTTATGCTGACTTGTTTGTATGGCCCCCAAACTTTGAACACTGGTCCAGGACCCCTGGGGGCTTGACAACATGCATTGAAAAGCCTTATTCATCATGGTTTACATGCTTTTACACAAACAACAACAAAATATACATATGTTCTTCAAATTATTTGAATAAATATTTAATAAACATAAAATGCAATGACCCAGGATGTTCATCCATGTTGTAGCCAAGGGTCTGCTGAGTCCAAAACCATAAGGCCTGTCACTGTTAGTCAAAGTATGACCATTACAGAGGCCAAAAGGTTAACATGGTGCCAGGCAGACCTAAGACCCCTTACCCCTTGAAGGGTTAAGTCTATAGTGCAGATAATAGAGATCTTGTTGGTGTCCTTCGGTCTGATGATTGCTCTGTATGGTTGTGTAAAGGAATATCACAACATTTTGCCAGACCAGGTGCACCCTATGTTGGAAACAATGTTCCCCTATGATTCACTCCAATATTCCAGGATGACAACACTGATGAACAATTTCAAAAGTGGTTCATGAACATGAAGTCAAATGCCATTTAATCACCAGATCTAAACCTCACCGAAGATTTAAAAAAAGTTCTGGAGTGCAAAATACATTTCCACCTTCTTCATCCCTCAACAAACCGAAGGCTTTTCTTCTTAAAGAATGGTGCAGTATCCCTCTACACAGTTCAGGACATGTATGAAACCATTCCAAGAAGGATTGGAGCTGTTCTAATGGCTAAGGTTGGCCTACTTCTTATTATGCCTTGATATTAATACATTGTTATTGGCTTTTGTTATTTTTTTCCAGCCCCTGAACATGCATGTCTGTGTGGTGTGCATCAAAGAGGAAAAAGTCCCATACCTGTGTGATCATAGTGGCCTGCACCTCAAGGTACTTCTCAAACTCCATACCGGCATCCAGCACCAATATAGGCACTCGGGTCAGATGCTCAAAATGCAGCCTTAGAACAGAGTCACACTGATCTTTACAATATTAAACGTACAATATGTAGTTTTTGGCCACTAGGGGTCTATCAATCAAAACAATAGCAAAACGTATACTTTGATGACGTCGAGAAGTAGCGTTGGATCATGGGTTTTGTTGTCGTCGTCAATGACAACCTGCCAATCTAGTGTCTCCGGGAGAAGGAATGTTCACTGACAAAGTAATGTATTGTTAAATATATTATAACTTTATTCACGTTATGTTTGGCGGTTCCCTGGAACTTAGAGCAACTAGAGGAGTCAAAGGTTATCTGACGCCATTGACGGGCGACAAAATGAAACGTCCCGTGTCTTCGAATTAAATTACAAATTTCTCTGTGTTTGAAAGATGGTGGAAACATTTGGGATAATGTAAGTACACAACTAACAATATATATATATAAGTATAGTGATATTAGCTTTTTTAAAGCCAAGTACGTCTTTTGTTATTGTTTTGGAAAACTACATATTGTACCTTTAAGCATTATTCAGAGTCACATGGATCATAATGATACTAAGCATCATTCTAGAGTCATACTGATCATTACAATACTAAGCATCATTCAGAGTCACACTGATCATAACAATACTAAGCATCATTCTAGGGTCATACTGATCATTACAATACTAAGCATCATTCAGAGTGATACTGGTCAATCATTAGAACACTTAGCATCATTCAAGTTATGCTAACATTGCAATACTTAACATCCTTATTAAACATCAGAGCCTGACTAATATACTTGTTGGTTGATATTAGTAGTTAATCGATCTAACAGTAGTGGTAATTTACAAACCACAATGAAACTGAGATCATTTTTTTATTCTTTGTTTTACAAGAGGATATTTTGCACGTTACAACAATTGTAGTGAAGAGATCTAACTGCTTCCAGAGGTCATGTTGCCTTTTCAGAATTCTGAGTTAAGTGCAGACTCTCCAAAAATCTTTGTTTTAAACATTTTACCTGCATTCTAATTTAATAAATGAACGTGGGGGCACTCTGTGCTCTAGAATGCAGGAAATAGGCCTATAGAATGCTAAGTGAAAGGAATTTATAAATAAGTTACAGTAATAAATTCTGTAGGATATTGTAGTGATTGTAGATTAAAAAGAAGCATTAGAAAAAAGTGCAAGTGCTGGACACACATCTGTCATTATTCATTAAGAGATTTGATTGATATTTTGTTCCAATTTCATCATACATGTATCCATAATATGTCGCTTTATTATAGTTGATTTGGGGATTGGAAAATGCTGGTAAAGTCTATAAATGTATTTTGTGCATTATTGAACCATTCGGGCGCTTCAGTTGATATACAACATTCCATCACTCACTCATATATTGTTTATAATTTCAAATGATCCAACTGCTCAAAAGACAGAATCACAATTTATTTTTATAACTGATATTAAACTGTTGCATTATGCATTAAAGCTGGATACTTTAGTTCTCTGTTCAAACCCTTGTTGTTTCACTTTAAAGAGGGACAAAAAACATGTATTTTTTTACATCTAGGCCACATACCCTAATTTGTGCAAACAGCATTTAATCGTACATTTGTCATGTGATATAATAATCTGCCAATCGAAAAATGTGGGATTAGTAATAATAAGCATTTAGCTCGTAACTACATAGCTGCTTCATAAGCAGATTCAACAACGTACCGTAGATTAAAAACTATGTGTGTCTTTACTAACAGCTGAATCAGCCAATTGATCATTCAGTATTCTCCACTAAAGACTTGAGAATTACAGGATTTCAATAACATTCTCCAGAGTAATAAAGTGCAAAAATGTAAATATAAACTGTTTACATTAATTTAAATTGGACTTTTTGTTACTGTATGTTAGAGTGAAGTTTACTTATTTGTTGGAATTACAGTAGTGATGGTTTGAGAAGAATTGCCTCTTTCTCATGGGAAATAAAATCCATTGGTGTAAGGACATAGGTTAATTATCTCCATGATTTGCTAACTTTTTTCAATTCTCTAAAATAACTATCTGGAAAGAAATCTAAGTAAGTATAGTGAAGAGATTATCATTCATGACCTGGACAGTTTTAAGCACAAATCCTTGCAGAAAACTGTGCAAAAATCCATATCGATCAGGCTCTACTGACAAGTAAAATAATTAGCATCTTTCAGAGTTATACTAAAAAATCCCACTGCCGTGCCTTGTCGGTAGCTCCAAAACTCCTTGGACAGATGCGGGATGGTGAGCCGTGCTAACGTTTTATTCAACCACATGTCGCCAAGCAGGCTGATTCTTTTCACACTGCTCAACCAACACAGAAGTCTTTAGCTAGATCATGTACGGGATGATTACGCTCACCAACTATACTTCCGTGATACAACACCCTGATATTTCTTACCATTCTGTCAGTTTGATTAATATTGATTTATCATTACAGCTAGCTTAACTTGCATTGACAAATTTTTTGTGACTAAAAATGCAAAGTCTAAAATCAAGACTGGAAATTGACAGCTCTCTTGTGTATGCACTAACAAGGCAAACAAAAAATCCTGCCAGAGACAGTTGTGATGCCAATTGTCAAAATATTTTTGGTACACTCAAGTGGGGGGGTGGCTATGTACAAAATATGCTGTTCATTTTAAATGGTTCATTCAATATAGACAAGAATCACCTCAAAGTAAAATGGACAATTTGTTCTTCAACCTTATCATCATCATCATCATCATATACATTTCAAACCAAAAGCACTAGAAAACGGTCTTATATTGATGGACTGAACTTTGCATTAGTGCATATATTTAGTACCTTTGGTAATATGTTGTTTTTAGTTACTGGAGAAAGACTGGAATAATGATTCAACTGAAGGCTAGAGTCAATTAGGTGGACATAATATTATGAGCAACAGATGGAAAACACCCCAAACTAGCACAGATGTTTACAGTTAAATTCCAAAGACAGCACCCTACCCTGGGCATTTTCCTCTTCACTGCACTGATTGGACGTTTAATATCATACCTGCAAACTCAGAAGGGCTGAAAAAGTTGACACATTTTATAAAGCCCC
>JACXGM010016650.1:0-20294 GCA_016801145.1 Umbra pygmaea | reverse complement strand
GCATTTTCACCTAGGGTAGCCAAGACTCAAATCTCTGGCAAGAGACTGTATGAAGCCTACCAACGTAGTAATCTAGGCATGTAAAATCGATCTTCACACTCTGATACCGATCAACCAATGGGAAAAAGGTGACACCGTGACATGCTTTGATTGACAGCCTCCTCATTAGCTTAAGGATCTGGAAATACAGAAATAAATACATACGGAAATAAATAAATACAAAAATAAAAGAATATGGAAATAAATTAATATAAAAATGTATAAAAACTGAAATAAATGATCACGGAAATAAATAAATAGGGAAATAATATTGATTAATACATGTATAATTTTCTATTTTTCTATTTTTATGTCTATTTTTATGTATAAATATTTTTATTGATGCATATATTTATTTATTTCTTATTTTGGCAGACTTGGTCCTCCATACAAAGGGAGCAATGGAGGCAAGTAAATAAATTACTGATCAAGTTTTAGGCAAATTAGATCTTAAAATGTCCTCATCAAAATTGTGTATTGTTAAAAACTGCACATATCTTCTATGCAGAAAAAAAGCCCTAGTTTCAGGTCTGAAGTCTGTTTTGGGTATGTTTGGATTAATTTACAGATGCCAATGAGAACTTTCATCACATTAACAGCATGTAAATATATATAATTCTAAATTTTGATAAATTGTGCACACAACACATTAGCTAGTTTTAAATGTTAGCCTTTTAGAAAGTACTTTTTTGCTAGCTATTAAAGTTGCCAACCCCCCTGGTATTAGCCGAGGCTTCACATATTTTCAGCCAATCACAGTAAAAATACTGCAGCCACGCCAAGAGAAAAATATAATAAACACAAAATCTAGACATTATGAATTTATTAGACAAATGAATTGCATTTGCTTTGCACCTAGATAATTTGTTAGGTTATCAAAATGTTCTTAAATTTACTGAGCATGCTGATACATACCCTCCTCAACAACCAACATACAACACACCTTGACATAACACAAACACAAAACTCACTCAAAAATGCAACGCTCAAAAAATAAATCCGACTACACCTTTGCTCATACCTTTCAATTTTACACATTCCCTAAGGCTTTTTTAACATTCCCCCAAATTACCTGGAATTGTCTAACCTTATTCACTCTACTGATAATATTTATTTTATATTTAAATTGTACAAAATGAGGTTTTTCCACTCTGTCAAGGTTGGTATATCCTTAGAGTTCCAATATTTAAGTAAAAGTTTTTTACAATAATAGAGGAGAACATGATTATCCATCCCACCGAGTATCTGACCCCCCGTCATATGCCATACCTTGAAAAATGCAGATTGATGAATTAAGTAATATACTACAATGTAGGACCTGTGATAACCAATTTTCGATTTCTTTTCATTGTGTTTGAATTCTTTCACATTCCCAAAAAGCATGGATAATTGAGTCGTTTTGGATTTTGCTATTGGGACACGTATCTGCCTTTGAACCTTTTGCTTTTTATTTTGTCTCTTGTAAAGTATGTTCTATACATAATCTTATATTGAATTAATCTTAGATTTTCATTTTCTGTCATTTCCTTGGTTACATTCCAGCACTCACCCCAACTTAAACTAATTTTAGTCCTTTTGAGATCCTGGTTCCAATACTGAATTCTTTTTTCCAAGAGACTGTTAGTTTGAGATGTTTCCTGCAAGAGTTTTTATATTTTACCTATGATTTTTGCCTCATTTTCAGATTCAAAAACTATATTATCAATTTTGCTATATTGGTTTAGGTGTTGAAAGTTAACATTTTGTAACATGAAACTTTTAATTTGCATATATTTATAAATGTCCTCATCAGACAACCCACATTTTGTTTTTAGTTCTGAAAAATAAATTAGTTGTTGTCCCACCATTAAGTCACTTAAAATTCCAATACCTTTCCTTTTCCACGTGGGCCAGTTTATGGGTAAGTTCTGAAAAGCTATTCAAGGATTGTTCCATAAGGGTATTCTATAGCTATACTGTTCTTAACAATATAATTATTGATATTCTGCTTTTCCTTCCGAAAATAGACACATAACCAGGTTCTGGGGATAAGCATTAACTTCCTCCACATTTACCCATTGTAGGATTGTATTGAGGCACATATCTGGGGAAGGGTACAGAAACATATCTGCAATATTGAAGGTCCCAATGAGCACCATGGCCTCCATCAACAGTAAATGGAAGGTTGGACACACCAGGACTCTTCCTAGAGCTGGCCGCCCGGTCAAACTGAGCGATCGAGAGAGAAGGGCCTTAGTCAGAGAGGTAACCAAGAACCCAATGGTCATTCTGATAGAGCTCCAGCATTTCTCTGTGGAGAGAGAACATTTCAGAAGAAAATCATCTGTGCAGCACTCCACCAATCAGGCCTGTATGGTAGAGTGAGATGGAAGCCCAGACTTGAACCCGATTGAACATCTCTGGAGAGATCTGAAAATGGCTGAGGACCAACGCTTCCCATCCAAGCTGATGGAGCTAGAGAGGTCCTGCAAAGAAGAATGGGAGGAAACTGCCCAAAAATCGGTGTGCTAAGCTTGTAGCATCATACTCAAAAAGACTTGAGTCTATTATTGCTGCCAAAGGTGCTACAACAAAGTATTGTGCTGAGGCTATGAATACTTATGTACATGTGCTTTTTTCGTTTTGTATTTCTAATTAATTTACTAAGATTTCAAACACACTTCTTTCACATAGTCATCATGTGAAAATGAATTTTGAGGGAAATAAACTTAATCCATTTCGGAATAAAGGTTAAACATAACAAAATGTGGAAAAAGTGAAACGCTGTGAATACTTTCGAGATGAACTGTGTGTCCGGGTGCTGTGCAGTGCGCTTGTAGATTTATAATTGACCGGTCCACTAGTTATTTTCTAACATGCTATACATTTTCCAATTTAAATGATTTGTGCAAAGATGTAGCCCCTCTATACCCTGGAAATCCAGAGTTCTCGCGAGAGCACAATTAGAATTTGCTCAGCAAGTTACTCTGGCACCGAGTAATTCTGCTCATTAACTATGCCCTTGTAGCCGAACTACACCAATCATCACATCGGTGTATCTGATATAGGCATGCCAGAGGTGTGTTAAACAGATGACGACACGACAGCGCTGCGACATCGAAGTCATTAGTAAACATTGTAAGATCGCTATGGATTAACACCAGTTGTTTAAAACGACTTTGGCCACTACAATGAACGAGTTAGACTTGGATATTTTTCTAAAAGAGAAACAGAAGACGGCGCTCGAATCGTTCCTTTTTTATAAAAGGACGTTTTTGCTGTTTTGCGACCTGATATGCCAAGAGTTTTATCTACCAGTTAGCTCCGCCATAGGGGCTTAGCGAAAAACCACTGGTGATTGGTCGTAGTGTTATCCAATTGTGTACCTTGAGATTTTCAAACGCATGCTTGTGCCTCCCCTCGAGTTGGGTCATTTTCATTACTCGAAGCCAGACCCATATCTCCTCCGGATTTGGGTCTGGATTTTTCCAGGCTAGCCCCTCTAGTATGTCATTGAATCATTTGACCACTAGGTGTCTTTCTATATTAGGATTTTGCTGTCTGATCAAGTGAAGTGCATTGTTTTTAAGAGATGGGGACTCAAGATAAAGCCTTGCACTTAAGTCTAATTTTTCTTTACTTCAGACAATCCACACTAAGACAGTGCGTAACCATGGTATATTGGCAATATATAAATTAACACTAGTAGTCAGAAGGTTGCCGGTTCAACTCCAGGCTGTGGCAAATGTTGTGAGTCCTTAAGTTGCTCCAGGTTGTGCCAAATGTCGTGAGTCCTTAAGTTGCTCCAGGCTGTGGCAAATGTTGTGAGTCCTTAAGTTGCTCTAGGCAGAATGTCCCTGTATTTAATGTAAGTCAGCCTGGATAAGTGTGCAAAATGGCACAATATATACTGTTGAATTGTATGATGGGATAGAATGCTGATTGGGATCCGGAGGTAGGAGTCCTTGTTTTAAAGCATTGCATGGGTATTTAGGCTCATTGTCCTGTTGCAAGTTTCATGTTCAGTTAATCTTTCTCTTCAACTACATTTGGGTACGATACGGAATTCATGGTTGACTCTGTTACATCCCCCAGGATAAGTGTACATTTATTTCTCTGTGCCCTGTTCTGTGTTCTTGTTCGGTGTGTGTTTATTTCTGTCAGAGTGTGTCTGGGTCATTCTTAGCAAATGGTGCCATTTGAGGGTGGTATCCGTGCCTAATTTTTTGTTAAAAAATCATTGATTTTATCATTTCATCTGATAAAGGACATGTTCAACTATGAGAAAAATATATTGGGCCAGCTCAGGATGTTATGACATCAGAATTTTAATCATATTGGGTAGGGGACAGTAACGCAAGGGGACAGTAACGCGGGGGGGACAAATTATGCTAAAGTTGGCCATTTCTACTCATTAACAGTGAACAACAGGCTAGCACATGATGACTACACAAGAAGCCTTTTAGCATTTTAATTAGCTATCTTCAAAATAAAATAAAAATATCAGTTTCCAATATAAATCAGAGTAACATAGGGGACATGTTATGTTTGACCACATTAGTAAGCCACTCTAAAACATTGAAAAAAGTGTTGATTAAAGAGAGATAATTACTCTGCTCATTGTAGTTGCTTTCCTTCCAAATATGCATCCTACTTCCTGAGTGTCAGGTGACTAAAGGAACAATCAGGGGGCGTGTCCAGAAGGATTATCATCAAAGTAACGCAGGGGGACAGTGTACTCAGGGACAGACCATATTTCAAGATTTTTTATATTAAAATATATTTTTAATTTAACAAATAGCATGTGTTGAGATGTATTATACATAGTTATTTGTAATTATAGTTAAATACATAAAAATAATTTGATAATTATTGCTTATACTTGCAACTGAAGTAAAAAAAACTGACTGGGGACATGGCATTTTAGAGTGCTTGCACCACACTAAGATTATTATTTTAAAATTAATAAACCCTGAGGGCATAGACATTGTTTTACGTAGTGGAGAAGGATTTCATTTTGTAAGAAAGCTTGAAAAAATAAGTATCAACCCGTTTTTTCACAACTTTTTCTTGATTATATCATGGGGACACAAATGGCACCATTTGCTAAGAATGACCCACCTGTTCCCCACAGGTGGCGCAAATCAGGGCTCCTCATTTGTGCCAACTGTGCAAATGAGGAGGCCAATCATCTCTTATCAATGTCTGAAAAAGAAGTGGAGGATAATGGAAAGACAGAGTCAAAGCCCAGACCTCAATCATAACGAAGTACTGCAGGGGAACTCAAAGAGGGCCGTGCTTGCAACATGACAAATTTGAAGCTGTATTGTAAAGAATAATTTGTCTGCACCTAACATATTTCTGATTTGTTACAAATCACAACATTAAACCAAAGTATCCTTACAATTAATTTTTGTATTAAGGCTTTATAATAATAAACTGAAGTGTCAAAATACCATTTGTACCAGTGATTTGAAAAATGTTGGAGCCAACAATGTGAAAAACCCAGTAATTTCGTCACTGAGCCAGGACAGTCAACACTAGATGCTCCAAAGTCACTGCTGTAAATAAGAATGTGTTTTAACTATAGTTACCTATATTGTATATGGTTCGTTCAGTCTCTTTTATTTCTTAAACTGTACTATTTTCCCGACTGTTTCACTTTTATTTTAATTGCTTTAATTTTATCTGTTTTAATTTTTTATGTTTCCTGTTTATGTAAAGCACCTTGAATTGCCATTGTGTATGAAATGTGCTATATAAATAAACTTGCCTTGCCTACCTTGTAAAATGAGAATTGGTTAGGGATTGAATACATTTACAAGGTGTTTTATATATTAATCAGCTGTAAAAATATAAATATATTTACTATTATATGAAAATTGTATGCTGTCACTACTATGAGTTTTCCATATGCAGACATCTGCTTCAAGTAGGTTGTGCTGAAAGATAGCTCAATGTTTTTGGCTCATTCTTAAGACTTTTTCATAGGGTGGATGCATGTTTTTTGGTTCTCAGCTAACTGTGAGATGTGGATCATGCACTTGATAAGAGCAAGCACTTAATATACTGTCCTTCAAGGTAGTGACATTTAAACCTGCATTATGTTTGAATCATTAGTAATAAACATTAGGAACTATATTGGAACCAGGGGTTGAAACCATCAACATAAGTAATACAAATATAAATAATTAGCATTTCATAAATGACATCACAATGTCTAAGTATTGTAGCTACTGTAGCAATGCACGTTATAGAGCCTACTAGGTTAAACTCTGAAAACACCTCCTTTGAATCCCTTAAACTTTCTTCTTGCCTCTGAACGCAACTCAAATATTTCCTGTTGTCTCGCCCATAGTTAGTTATCACTATATCATTGCTAGCCAAACAACTAGCCACTAACAATTCGCTTTTCCTCTTTTATTATATGGTCTCTGGAAATACTTCACTTGTTGCGCGCTGCTCATAAGCTCAAAGGATTGTTGGGTTGTTTAGAGGTAGTGGAAACAGTTTATCCCTCCTGAAGTTCCCTGTTGTCTCTGTAGTGTGCCTGTGTTTAATAAATAAAAAACATCTTCCAGGAAATCCACTCGAACTGGTGTACTGCATTTATCAGGCTGTGAAGAAGCACAAGATACTGATGCATTAAGATGGGTATTAATTTGTTTTTTGAACATGAACAAATGCAAAAAGTTACATAATACAGCTTTAGGTACTTTTCATACCATGCAGAGATAACAGAAATGTCACCTTACAATAATTCACTTTGAGTGTTAAGATTTTTGTTCTTCTTACCATATCTAAATGGCAAAACAACTGTAATAAAAAAGCAAAAAACAGGGTTTCCTTGTATTCAATGCAATAAACTTAAACTACTGCACTTAAAGACAACGTCCAATTTCTGTGACTTTGCCAAACAATACTCATTTTCACTAGGCAGATACTGAATCAACTCCAGGCACCACATTATTCCAGAATCGTGTTTAGGTCATACCTCCCTAATCGTCTAGAACAGTGTTTCTCCAACTTTTCTCAATGATGTACCCCCTTTGAATTTCCATTTTAAGCCAAGTACCTCCTGACTAGCGCAAAACATTTTTGGTAGAAAGAAAGTCCATAAAGAGGTACATACAGAGCCGGCAGTGATAGATTCCGTCAGTGATAGATTTACCAACCTTTTTTAAACAAAAACATTGAAATGCTACATTTCAAATGTTTAGAATCAATCACTTAATCCATTCATTAATTATTTTAGGAATTATGCATGACATATGTTTAACAACATTTAACACATTTTTGCAACAATGTCATACCCTGCATTACTCCAAAGCACCCCTAGGGGTACACGTACCCCCATTTGATAAACACTGGTCTAGAAAGTAGGGTACATTATACAGGATCCTTCCCTTGGGTGACGTTAAAGCCCTTCCTTTAAGGTGCAGCTACGTCAAGATTGTGATGGCAGTTTTGAAACACAGGATGGATCCATCAAAATATAACATTTGCAATGAACTGTCAAAATGAAAAACAATTATTATGATTCACTTAAACTCCAAACATCATCTTTCCATTGAAAGTTTTTCACAGGAGTTACCCTTTAATGTCTATTTCACATTAAAGTTCCTGCTTCATTGAATTTCCCAGCAGGTTTAGTAGAGTATTTAGTATTACCTTACTTAATGGTTTCTAACATTTGCACAGTTGAAACAACTAAATGTTCAACATTTACTGCCATGTATATTGTGGGACAACAATATGGATTTAGTCATTTGAATGTAATGCTTGATTTATTAACTAAAAGTGAAAAATTAAAAGAATCATACAATTCATAAATTACTGGGTTTATTAATCCCTTACTAGAAGTCAGTCTGTAAATTTCCTCATAAAAATTAAATCCCTACCAAGTTGGTAGGAATGAGAAACCGGTTTAGGATTCACAGTACTTGACCACGTTGGGTTAACAGAAAGTTCTGTATATACTACAGTATATAATATCATTTGGGAGGCATTTCATTTTTCACATGTAAAGTCTGATATAAACAAATTAATTTGGACTATAAGTAGGTACACCCCTCCCAATCATTTGTCCCAAACTGTGCTAACAAACAACACTTTGCAGTGAAGGCATAGTTCATAACCGTGCAGTCATTCCTGCTCAAATGAAGTGGCTACCAGAGGGTGTAAGTAGACACTACATCTCTGATTTGTACTCCCTCAATATTGCATACTGAAGAGGAATGATGGTATAAATGAAGGGCAGAGATTTAAGGAAGGACTCATGCACACAGTTTAATTACTTAAATCTTATCATTTTTGTGCTTTATAATACCTGTAACATGATATTACATAACAAATACAAGTATCTCTAAGTAACAAACACACAAACAAGATACATCGTTTTTTATTTTAATACAATATGAAATCCAGAGATAAATTAAACATCTGAATCGATTAATTAGACATTCTCAATGCAGATTATTTGTCTCATGAGGATAAAAAATATAGCAATTCTCAGACAGAAAGGAACAATAACAAAATGGAATAATTGCGATACCTGTACACATTTCTCAATATTTATTTTAGGCACATTTGTCTGTAAGTTTGTGTGAGTGTTTCAATAGCACTTCATCTGTAACAAGGAGAGAACGGAGGAAGACGACTGTAAGACTTAGTGCTATTCTAAAGTAAACACTAAATATGGAGGAAGGGTCTGTATTTCATCCAAGAGATGGGACAGTCTGAAGCTCTTAACTGTTGCCCCACAGGTCTGCAGCACTACAAGGAAGCATGTTTTCCACACCAGCACAAAATTCCAGATCCACCCTGTCAGTTTAAATAAACCAAACTCTGCTTCCTTTCCCTTTATGATACAGTGATGCCATTGATGTTCCTGCCATTAACCACCTTGTGCTTCACTCTTACTACCGTTCCCATTAGCTAAATCAACCATATAAGTCATGACAGATCTTTTTCTCCCCTTGGTTGACTTAGGGAAAGCATTGGACTGCTCGTAAATATGACTGTGGGAAGGCAGATAATTCCTTGCAAAAAATAACTTTTTATTGTATGACTGACTTCTGAACTTGTTGGTCTATTAAAGTTTCACTTCACGGACATCCCTCCATGGCCACGGTAACCTCAGAGTTGACCTGTGCAGCAATACAGGCGGGAGTCACATTGAGGTGAAGGTCATACTGCTGGTCCAGACCCAGGTAACTGTCACTCATCAAGTACAGTGTGTAGATACACCTGGAAGAAGAGTTACCAATATATCAATTACATTTATTTACAAAGCCATGTTCCCAATGCCAGAATGCCAACAATAGCATGTTTACATTTTTCATAATTTTCCTCCCTTCCCAATTCCCACCAACCCTGCCTTGTCAGCAGCTCCACAACTCCTTGTACAGATCTGTGGGATGACAAAGGGCACACATGGTTCATCCAACCACAAGTCGCCCAGCCGCAAATACTTTTCGCACTGTGAATTCAACACGGAAGTCTTTAGTCGGATCATGCACGGGATGATTACGCTCACCGACTACACTGCAGCGATTGAATTTGCAGGCGCCTGATCTGAACACAAGTAGTCGCTGGAGAGCGGCGCAACAAGATAGATAATCTGACTTATCTAACTCAAATCCCGAGCAGCGCTGTGGGTAAGTCAGAGAACCCATAGTCAATCTCAAACCACTGAGTATCATGACGTAGACTGTCCTGCAATGCAGCGACTTAGCCCAATACGCCACGCGGACCCCCCGGTAGCATGTTTTTTAACATTTATATACATACTTTCCAGTCTTCTCTGGTGAATAGAAGGCCAGGGAAACAGTGTTACGGTGTCGGCAGTAACCAATACGTTTGACAGCCAGTAGCTCTCTGCGGTCCACCTCTCCGAGAACTAAAAACCAGCCTTCATCCTTATTCTTAGGAAACCTGGGGGCCTGGGCTTTACTGTCCTGCTTCCTCTAGATAATATATAAATAAATATATATATATATATTAATAAATAAACATATATATATATTAATAAATAAACATATATATATATTAATAAATAAACATATATATATATTAATAAATAAACATATATATATATTAATAAATAAACATATATATAAATAAATAAACATATATATATTAATAAATAAACATATATATATTAATAAATAAACATATATATATATTAATAAATAAATATATATATATTAATAAATAAACATATATATATTAATAAATAAACATATATATTAATAAATAAACATACATATATTAATAAATAAACATACATATATTAATAAATAAACATATATATATTAATAAATAAACATATATATATTAATAAATAAACATATATATATTAATAAATAAACATAGCAGCAGTCAAACACAACTCACCTTAATAATGTGTGTGTATCATATATAAACGTCCTCATGTGGGAGTTATCTTAAATGTGTGGTGTGTGTACGAACCCTTTGCTGGCCAGTGTTGATACGCTGCAGTGAGACCTGCAGAACATACTCCTGGTCAGCATGGAGAGACAGCCACTTTCTGTCATCTCTCAGCTTCCCCCCAGACACAGGGACGGGGCGCTCTGTCTGCTCACCACACCCCTCCCACCAACCTTTTACACTCAGTGTCACTTCCACCACTGGCAAGTGGCTGAGGAACAACCAGGCCTGGAAAACAGAAGGAGAGGGAGGTAAGAAAAAGGGAAATGAAAGAGGGGATGGAGGATGGAAATGGTGAAACAGTGAGGGGTGCAGAGAAATTAGACAGGTAGTAGAGGAAAGGATGAAGTATGGCAGAGTGCAGAAAGACAGACATGAGGAAGAGAGTGTGGGTAAGACAGAATAAGAGTCAGAGTTGTAATGAGGGTCAGTGTCCATGGTCTTGGGTGGCTCTTAAAATACTTTTATGTTGACTTTAATATAGGACATTAATGGAGAAAGACAATACAAACCCCAAATGATTAGCCTGATGATAGAGGAAAGGTAGTGAAAAGAAACGAGTACGGGTGATATTCATTTGTGTGTATTTGCCAATGAAACACGGAGAGAAGAGCCTCTTAGATTTCCCCCAGCAAAAGCTATTAATGTGCGGATTACCTTCCCCTGGTGAATCAGACGAGATGCAGCCATGCATCTAATTATTTAATTAGCCAGGCCACGACACCGTGAGGAGGGTGTGGATCAGTGTGGAGAAGCCAATACACTGATTGGGTGAGACCGCTGGACTGGTTGACGGTGCTTGGACACTCATTATACAGTAGCTGCAATTGCCAATTAGATTGGTGCTATAAACCCTCTTAAAGTCTAAGCACTTCTCAAAATCCTTTCACACAGTATTCAATGTATTCAGATGAACAAGTCCATTTGTGTCATAGATAATTCTTTTAAATTGGTTTTAATACGGAACCCCTGCCCAGCAGATACACCCTGGAGGTCTAAACCCAGAGGTCAGTGACACTTATGGGATTTCTAGTTTCCTTTGGATCTTTATCTAATAACACTGTCTAAAAGCTCATTGGGATCCTCGTAAACACAAAATATAGCCACTGTTTGCGTCTGCGTTTGTGTGTGACTTTGAGTATGTTGTTTGAATGGAGATGTGCGGTTGGCGCTTTTGTAACACACATTCATTCTGTTGTCTGGGATTAAATCTTCAGAAGGGTTAATGAAGCGCATTGTACAGTACCTCTAAAAATGTGTTTCACTTTACCATCTAATAACTAGAATCATGTGGTCTACAACGTGATGTAGAAAGTTCTCATTTAATAGAGGTTTAGAGGCTCTATTACCTGGGAGATCTGATGGGGCTGAAGCTCCTCCCCCACGATGGCAGCAAACGTGCTCTCCCGCCCCTCACATGAGGCAATCAGCTCAGGGAGCCCTTCGATTGGTCCATGAAATCCCCTTGCTTTGCCCATCCCCTCTTTGGAACTCCACCTCCTAATGACCAAGAGGGGACAGGTCTAGCTCATGTCACTTTAAATTCTAAACACACACCTGCCGTCTCATCTCCATAAGAACGTCCATCCTCTCTCTTTCTCCTCACCATTTCCATTGAGGAGTTTAAAATAGGTATGTATATACATATTGTTTTGGCATTTACTGGTTAAAGAACCATGTGTTGTGTATGCACATGCTGGTTAAGCAGCCCTGAGCTAGCTAAATGTATCTAATGTTGATAATATTGTTAACAGCTCCTGCATGTGCATACATCTGAACTTGGTCCATGTCATTGTGTTAGAGCAGTGGTTCTCAAAACTCTCCTGGAGACCACTTGGTATCAAAGTATCACACCTGATCCCAAAAGCCACCAGCTGGTATCTAGTTCAGTGGTCCCCAATTTTTTTCATGACACGGCACACTTTGGTGGGACCAAAAATGTAGAGGGACACAAACACACTTTAAAAATATTTTGACTGAACAGTCGTGTATATGTAAGGATGCTAAAATATTTTGTTGATGAAAATGAAATGATACAATTTTGGACCCAACCAGCCTATTTATAACCTGTGTGAATCCGTGGCAGAATGGGATGGTGTTATAGGTGCAGGCAGGGATTTCAGTGGCATAGATGTGTGTGCTTGTTGACTCCAGGTGCGACTTTAATGCTCCACTGTCCAATCAGATCAGAGGCTGAACATGATGTGACAGTTTGTTCTCAGGAGCATGAGCTTGGGAAATCCTCACTGAGAGCCAAAAGAGCATTATGAAGAAAGCGCTGCATAAACCCCCCCCACCCACAAAAAAATTACATCAGATTTTGAAATAATTCTTAGCACACCTGGGAAGTCCTCACGGCACACATGGTTGATTCAGGTGTGTTGAATCTGGGATACATCTAATATATGGCATGGCTAGGGGTCCCCAGGAGAGGTTTGAGAACCAATGTGTTAGAGAATCCTAACAACATACTGTGTCTTCACCTGATCAGCTAGAATTGCTCTGTGAGGACAATCAGTACAGAGGAGGTAGGATTACCTGAACAGGTGAAGGTGTTGTTGCTCTACGTGAGGCAGAGTCAGTAGAGAGGAGTCATCAAGCCACCTGGCCTGAACAATCATCTGCACCAGGTTACAAATGCTTAAAGCGGTCACCAGCCAGCCCTCATTTGCTGCAACGTCCAGCATTGCCTGGAGACAGAAGAGGGAGGAAAGAGACAGAGGCGGGAGGGTAGAAACAAGAGTAGGGAGAACAGACAGAGGAGGGAGAAAAGAAACAGAGTTGGGAGAAGAGACAGAGGAAAGCGAAGAGACAGAGGAGACACATGAAATATGTGACTAACTACTGAAAATCCCTACTGACCTGACACTATTCACACTGAGTTACTACACAATTCAGTACATTATGCATACTGAATTTCAGCATTAACAGACATACAGGTACATGTATGCTTATGAGCGCTACAATATACAGGCCACACTTTATTTAATACAGTTCCTGAATTTCCGTCCCTCTCCATATTCTCACCTAGGGCTGGGCGGTATACCTTTAAAAACTATACATCTGTATTATTTTATGTACCGGTTTGGATTTTTACTATACCTTGTAAACCGATATTTTAATGTTTATGTTAAATGTAATTTTTTACAAAACACAGTGTCATTTCACCAGCTGCACTGAATGAGAATAACCTATTTTTGGATGGAAAGTCACAACTGCAGACCATGAAAATAAGCCACGGGAATTGCCCGTTCATTCATGTAAACAAAACACACTCGGGAACCAACTCAGCCCGTGGAGGAGCCAGTGGAGCAGAAAAACAAAATAATAAAGTGTATGTGAAGAATAATGTTGGGGAAGGGATTCAGCCATCCCACAACAAATGAAGAATCTGTGATTAAAGGTGCAGGGTTTTAGTTTTACAACGAAATATTTTGAAATGTATACAAGTGGTCTTCCGTAAAAGAGAGATTTTAAAAACATGATAAAATCTTCCCAGATTTGGATCCCAGTGATGTAGGCTACTTGTTAAAACAACAGGTTATTCCAGAGTTAGTATCTTGCAGAGCATTCATGAGTATCTCGTGAAATAACGTTTTCACATGTTCAACCTCAAAATCGGACAGATCATTTACAACATGTTGCCGCTGTCAATGTGATGATCAGCTGATGAAAACACACAGTGCATGTGTGTGTAATCAATAGACCTCAGCATCACTATTCCCAAAACAATCTCTTACCACTGATCATTGTCAGGCAACATAGGCGGAAATAACAAGATCTTTTACGTATATTAATTCTGTGACGTTGGTAGGCTACTATCGCTCTAATTAGGCTATACACAACAAAAATCCGAACCACTTGTGTTCATACTTACATCGTTGATTGCACATTTAAGTTATTACTACATCAAATGTGAACTAACCAGCAGGTGTTTTTTTTGTATAAAACTGTCCAATTCCATTGATTTGTATGTGGGCCAAGGAGGTTGAAAACTCTAATTTAATTCAGTAATCATACTTATTTAAACAATATAAAAAAATATAGGAGTTGGAGTAATATCTGGATCTTAATATCTAACCAAAATATATGTTTGTTTATTTTTGGGATAAATGAGTGACATTTTTTACATTGCTCTTGAACTACATATAATGATTTTACACTTACAAACCAAGTGTCCCTGATGAGATATTTTTAAATGTCTATAATAAAATGCAAAAATAAATACCATTAAAGTATTTAAAATGTATTTAAACTGCACTATATAAAAAAAACTACAAAAAAATACAAACTTTATATTTTAGGTGTAGTAAACTTTAGGAACCATCATATTGAATCAAGAGGTTAAAAACATCAACCTAAAAAATACAAAATACAGACAACATTAGAATAGCATAATCAACATTTCACAATATCTAAGTAGAAAGAAATCCATATTATGGACAGAATATTTTCAGAAATGGGTTATATTCTGTATTTAGTAAAAACAAATATATAAAAAATATGGAAATTTCGGGGCGACAAGAGAAATGATTGAAGTTTTAATTGAGATCATTTTCAATATACTCAAATTGTATTTATCGTAGAAATACTAAATATATTAAATACATTAATGAGGTATACTTATATTTACCTGAAGTAGCTTTCAGATGTGTAATTGGTGTTGAAGTGTAATTTGTGAGTGATTGGCAACCTGTTTGTTTGTGAAAACATTTTATATCTCAGCAGCAGACTGGATGAGCTACCAGTCATACGCTTTACAGATGGGTGGGGGGGGTTACAAGGAAGCTTCCCTTGCCCACACTGTGCTGAGACCCTAGTTCCGCACCTGGTAATGGTAGCTAAGCTACAGTACTTTCTTTACCGTACTGCTAGACAGCATTGCAGATTACATAAAAAGATGAACCTTCCATGACCAGGGAAGAGCATTCTTCAATCCTAAACATAAGAGTACTAAGTACTAACACTCTGTAACACATGGAAATGTACTTTAAGTCTGGATCCCAGGGCCAAAGACACATTCTGGCATGAATAAAAGCAAACTGTAGGATTTGGTAGCAACCAAAGAACTAGAAAGCAAAGAAAGTATTTCAGAGGTTAAGAAACTTCAACTCAACTTTAATTATATAGAACTTTCAGCACCACAAGTGGATCCTAAGTGCTGTACAGAAAAATACCAGAGAAAAAAATAAAATGAAACCTAAAAACAGTACAGACACATGACATACACAGCTTACAAAACATTTTCAAATGCTAAAGAAAACAAATGTGTTGTAAGCGCACTCTGAAAGACACCCAAAGTAGAAGACGATTTTATGGACAGAGGAAGGTCATTCCAGAGCCTAGGAGCTGCCACAGCGAATGCCCGATCACCTTTATATTTTAAGCAAGATCGTGGAACGATGAGGAGCAACTGATCATTTGATCGCAGAGATCTGCTGAATTGACAGTGACTGATTAAATCAGTAACATACTCTGGTGCTAGGCCATGCAGAGCCTTAAAAACATACAACAATGCTTTGTAATGGATTCTATAACGTATGGGTAACCAATGTAGTTTCATTAACACTGGAGTAATATGTTCTCTCTTCTTAGTACCAGTCAAAAGTCTGGCAGCTGAGTTCTGAACAAGCTGTAAACGAGAGAGAGAGGTCTGACTCACACCCAGATACAACACATTAAAGTAATCCCAACGGGTTGACACAAAGGCATGAACAACCTTCTCCATGTTTTCAAAATAGAGGATAGACTTCAACTTAGATATTGATCTAAGATAAGAAAAAATATTCTTAACAACAGCATTGATTTGCAGTTCAAATTTACGATCAGAGTAAAAAATGACACCAAGCTTTCTCACGTTAGTGTTTTTCCAGGAAACAACCCCAAGCAGTCATTGTCTACACACCCCTTATTTCCAAATAAAATCATCTCGGTCTTATCCTCATTTAATTGGAGAAAGCACTTAATCTCAATCAAGCATTCATGCAGCGACTGAGTGACACCATTTTGCCCATGCTTCTGTAGTAAATAAATTTGAGAATCATCCGCATACAGATGATACTGAATCCCAAATTTTTCAAAAATAGAACCTAATGGGAGCATATAAAGGGAAAATAGAATTGGTCCCAGTATAGAGCCCTGCGGAACTCCACACACAAGAGGGGCAACAGTAGAAGAATAATCCCCTAAACTGACTGAAAAATTCCTGTCTGTCAAATAGGAAAAAAAAATTTCAGGGCTAAGACTTGAACACCAACCTGATCCCTAAGACGATCAATGAGAATAGTATGATCGACTGTATCAAATGCTGCGGTAAGATCTAACAAAATTAGAACAACACGGTTTCCAGAATCAACGCCTCTGAGGATGTCATTAGAGACCCTCAAAAGAGCAGACTCTGTACTATGGCCGGCTCTAAAACCTGACTGGAATCTATCAAAAATGTTATTACTCAAAAGGAAGTCCTTAAGCTGTGCATTAATTATTAATTATTATCATTAAGTATTTTAGATAAAAAAGGCAATTTCGAGATGGGACGAAAACTACTCATGTCAAAGGGGTCCAAGCCATTTTTTTTAAGAAGGGGCTGAATAACCACATGCTTAAAACTAACCGGAACAACACCAGATGACAGACTAATGTTCATAATGGACAAGATACTTGGGCCAATGGAATCAAGTAGCTGCTTAAACAGAGAAGAAGGAAACACATCACAAGGACACCTGGTAGGCTTCATATGAGCAACAATATCTTTAAGCTGGTGCAGAGAAACAGGCGTTAAACAGGTCAATTGATTAGGAGGTTTAATGGGAGCAATAAAATCATCTCTAACAGGTGGAACCTGAGATCTAATTCCATCAATCTTACCAATAAAAAGTTTAAGAACTCTTCACACATGTCAGCAGAAGGAGTGAGTGATGGAGTGGCAGTAGAGTGAAGCACAGCCTTTATAGTAGAAGAAAGCACTCTAGAATTATGACAGTTTTTGGAGATGCCAGAAAAATAGTTAGATCTAGCCAATTTAACAGCCCTTTGATACTTATTCAAATGATTCCTTAAGATCTCATAAGAAACCTGTAGTTTATCTTTAACCCATTTACGTTCAGCCCTCCTACACTCCTGCCTAAGAGCACAGGTTGTACTGTTCAACCAGGGATGCCTTTTAACCCTTTTTCCCCTGAGTTTGACAGGAGCCACAAAATCTAAAATACTTAGACAAGAAGAATTAAACTGGTCAACCATCTCTTCTAAACCCATACAGGGAGAGGGGGACTCGATCAATGAAATTAAAGGAGATCTACTAGCTGTGCAAGAATTGAGTATGCGAGCTGAAACAGAGGCAGGAACAGTATCACCCAGCACAACACAGGGAAAATTAGAACTGAAAAGAACAGTCTTATGATCAGAAAAAACTGTATCAGCAATCTTCACACCACCAACAGAGAATCCCAGAGATAATACAAGGTCAATCGTATGACCACGTTCATGAGTTGGACCAGAAACACATTGTAAGACGTCAAATTACTCTAATAAATTTAAAAATTCTCTGGTCAGGGGCTTTGAAGGGCAGCACACATGAATATTAAAATCTCCCAAGATTAAAATATTGTAAAAAGAGGGAACAATTTCAGATAAAAATTCAGAAAACTCCTGTATAAAATCGCAGAGAAATTTTGGGGGTCTATAAATTAAAACACAACACAGATTTAAAAGAATTCAGTACAATAAACTGAGATTCAAAAGTGCAATAGGAGTTGGAGGATAAAAGTCGACACTTAAACTTGTCTTTAAAAACAACTGCAAGACCGCCGCCCCGCCCAACAGACCTGGGGGTACAAAAAAAACTGCAAGCAGGAGGAGAAAGTTCAGAAAGAGGAGACATTTCACCAGCGTTAAGCCACATCTCAGTAACAAAAAGAAAATCTATTTCATGACAGAGAAAGAGTCTTATTTGCCAGAGATCTCGCATTAATCAACGCCATTGACACTGGAGTGGTATCAGTTGAGGATGTAATCATAAAAGATTACCGGACTCCGGTCACGTAAAGAGCGAAGATTTAGATGGTTCTAAACTCCTCGATCTGCAGACTGTCGCCTCGTGTGAGCCATCCACGAAGACCGAGGAATCAACGCCGAAGACGGAAAGACAGGCACAAGGTAAGAACATCTCAGGTTTACTGCCACGGCCTCCGCAATCGAAGATGCGGGTCGGATGACTTGAAACTTCCTGATCTTCTTAGATTTAGTAAGAACCCCAGCACGCTTCCCACGCTTCTTTCGCCGTTTCCTTCATATGCACAGACATCCCAGCAGGTAACACATTTTCCTTAGTGCGACTGGCACATAATGACAGTGTAAATGCCAATCATTTCTGGGATTGCGAAAAGAGCAGTCGGACGCCGCAGATTGAATATTCAATAGGGTCCGGCTATCGTAAACTAAAGGGGAGCAAACAGAGCGTGTAATAAAACAAACAAGAAACAGGACAAATAAAACAGATAAGAACAGACTGTGGCAAGCTGGCAAACATCCTGACACCATCTTGACTGCTACACCACCACCACCAGCCTGTGTGAGTATTGTGGCTGTGTGCACAATACTCACACAGCCACCCACCAACCATCCAACACTAACCTGGCAGATGCGTATTGAGTTGTCCAGTACAGTCTTGGTGTCTGTGCCATAATCAGAACAGGGCAGCTGAGCGTGGCTGAAGTGGGCTTGGAGCAGCAGGTGGGCCTTGGTGTGAGCACTGTCGTAGCTGTGAGGGTTGACCTGCAGGGGGAGACGCTGAGCCAACTCACTGTTCAGCTGGTCTTCATTGTGCCTGACGGGCAATTCCCCATATTCCTCTGCATCCTGGAGGAGAGAGACAGAAAGGAAAAGGGGGAGAAAGAACGGAGAGAGAGATAACGTGAGAAAAAGGAGAGAAGGGTTCGATTCCCGACTGTTCCAAATGTTGTCATGTCCTTGGGCAAGGGACTTAATCCTAAATTACTCCAGGGGAATGTCCCTGTACGTACTGTATGTCGCTCTGGATAAGAGCATCTAATATATGACATAAGAAAGTTAAATAAGTCAAAGAGTGAAGGAAGTAAGTTCCCTGCTCTGGTTACATCCTTTGGTATCAAGTTCTCTCTGGTAACGCAGCTGCAGCATTCAAAAATCATATGAAAATCATATGAAAAGCCAGTAAATACACAGGAACGTTTAACATTGCACAGTGGTGTGTTTTCCGCTTATATAGTTTGATTTTATAGTAATTTGGAAATGACCGCTGTCAAACAACCTGACACTCAGTCTAAGTTGTTTACTCTTAATAAAAGAAGTAGGCCTTTACAGCTATAAAAATGATTAAACTAGATGTTGTATTTGACAGGACGATGCACGATTAATCGGACTGTGTTTTCTGCTAACAGTTGAGTCTTGTTTGTGGGTTTTGAGAGGAAAAAAGATGCATGAACAGAAAACTTTGTCTCTGTAATTCACTCCAGAATGTACTTCCATCAGCAAGTGACCAGTGGAGAGATTTGTTATTGAGCCTTTCCTGCTGCAGACTTAATGCTACATCCATCATTGACACTTGGAATAGAGGAATGTCAGTGATGCAGAGGCAAAAGAAGGGAATAAAAATCATCTGGAAATGATTGATATGGCAGTGGTTTGGTGTCTGCATACAGATTTGCACAAGATATGGACCATAGATCTTTATACAGCAATGATCATATCATAGAGATAACACACATAAACATATCATAGAGATAACACACATAAACATATCATAGAGATAACACACAAACATATCATAGAGATAACACACATAA